>DVQP01002007.1:0-13544 GCA_018231745.1 Danaus eresimus
TATATATATATATACATATATATATATCTAAATTCAGTTTTATGAATATATGTGTCAAGAAACGAGAACAAATTTTGTATATAAACCGTTTTATGACCAATTTAATGGACCTCCAAACGACTGGGGTGGATAAAGCGATTCATTATAGCCAATCCACGAGAGTGGACGTTGTGGTAACAAACAACCATATTTCTAACAATGACCGGGACTGTTGTATTTGCTGAGGGCAAA
This sequence comes from Danaus eresimus, assembly GCA_018231745.1. Taxonomy (NCBI): domain Eukaryota; kingdom Metazoa; phylum Arthropoda; class Insecta; order Lepidoptera; family Nymphalidae; genus Danaus; species Danaus eresimus. The sequence continues at coordinate 232 of DVQP01002007.1, forward strand.
CATTGACCAGCAACGCTCACTTCGATGATTTGCGCTGAAAATTAAAATGGATACTCTAAACAATGACCAAAAACTGTGACCCTTACTATGTGAGTTAAATGAAGCAAGGAGTTAAATTAAATTATAGAAATACAAAAATTTTATTTACTATAATGGTAGAAAGGGTTTTAATTAAATCTTGATTGATAGAACTGAAGCCGACGGTTCAGAACGACGGCGCTTATTTTCTGTATTATTCTGTACTTTCGTTTCTTTTTCTCTTGTATTGGTAAACAATGTTAATGACTCAACAATCGTTTGATAAATTATAGCAGAACAGAGACATACTTAAAGATCTAACAATTTATCTATACGACAATACATATAATTGGAAATGATTTTTTCTTTGGACTTAAACTAGACATATAAAATATATAATGAGATCAAAATATTTCAATAATTTTTGTAATTGTCGATATATTTCAAGCAACTAGCCACGTCTGTCTGTCATAATTTCATGAAATATACGTAAATTAAATATTACTTACTAGCTTAAAGCGGTTGTACTTTTGATAATAATAGTATTTCTAAAAGGAAATCTTCATGCTAGAAGAAATTGATAGATATTATTTGATAATTATTTTTAAATAATACTATCAAGGTAACAATTTTGTATAAAATTAAAATATTATCATAGTAGGGGATAATCGACGCTTTGCTGTTAATTTTCTGCCAATGTTTGATCAGGTATACTAAAAGCACATGTTTCAATACATTGTTAGATTGTCAATATATGAATACTGTTTTAAAATTCACCGACTTTTAAAGTCAATTTATATTTTTTTATGTTCATTTAACAAATATCATGATGAAATGGAATAGCAATATATGGAGTTATTAAATAACATTTTCAAACATATGATATTTTGTTTTTACGTTTCAAAGGTACAATAAGTTATTTAATGTTCATTGAATAGTATATTTCTAATTTCGCTTCACCGCATTCGTATTTAAAAATTGTTTTTTTTTACCCTTTGATAAAAAATAATAATAATAATAATTTGTATTCGATATAGAATACCTTTTTTGGAAATATTTGTAAATGAATTACGTACATCAAAAATGATAAGTTAATAATCTACGAAAATTCAGACTTTAAAAGCAAACTTTATATTATTAATTTATTGTCTGTTTTCGTTTCATTTAATGCAACGAACTCCTTAAATGCGAAGTATAGTTTATTTTCAACTATCATTTATTCATAAAACTTCTTGGCTATGACAATCGATATAACTGGAGTGGCGAAAGTCAGTAACCTAGTAGGCAGTACTAACAAATAATAAAGCAATTTTATTTATTTATTTTGCTCCATATTCTTATCTGTGCCCAGATAAGTAGGGAAGAAACATGTTTTTATTTTGCGATGTTTGTATGAACATATACATCAACAATTTCTAAGACTTCCAAGAAAACACATTTAAGCAAAATTAGACTTTCTTTGTTAACAACTGATTGGTGTTTGAATATCATTCAACCTGATGTTAAATGAAAATTATGTTTTAGATATCCCAGTTACAAATGACATAGAGCCTATTCATTTTATTCTGGAAGATATGTTTTGTAGATTGTTAGCGGAAGGAAAAACAGAGAAATGGGTATTGAACATTTTTTTCTCTTTTTCTATATAGACTCATGTCCCACCAAGTTAACCCCATTGAAGTTTGTCTTTACCGCTTTGGCTAGGGATCAGAAAGCTACACTGTCAGAAGGTTGAGGAGAGAATCGACTAGGAACTTCCTTTTTGGAACTACATCCGGGACTTTGGAATCCGAGCATCGAATTCAGAGATATGACACGAATAATCCAATTATCAAACAATTTACCGACAAAAATTTTCCGCAACATACATAAACAAATACTTTAAAATGATATTTTAGTAACAACACAGAAATGCTGCAAATGTGGTGTAAGAAATATCTGTACAATATACCAAATTTTAATTAAAAAATTAACTTATATATTAATATTATCTTATAAAAGAAAATTATTTATTTTAGAAGACTTCAAAATATAACATCGACAAGCTCCTGTGATCTAATTTTAGTCAAGAAAGTTTATTTAGCTAGATTAAATAATATAGAATGATTTTGGTATTATATTTCTGTACAAATTAAAAATAAAATTAAGCCGACATGAAGCTATATATTTTTATAGACAAAGTAGTAAGTGATAACAAGCTCAAAGTTATGCCCAAGTTTGTCATTGCAATAAAATTCAATTGAGATGTTTTAAGAGGACAAATAGTTTTGGCATTTTTACCTCTTAAACAAAGAAATGAGCATCACGTAATATCACAAGAATTTAAATATATAGACAAACTAAAATCTCCTTGTTATATTAGAACATGAAGTTTATTAAACGACCGCAGCTCATAAAATTGCTTTGATCCAAGAAACTTGTCTTGTCTGCTATATTTCACTACGTTATAATATCCCACAATTAAAATTAATCACACCCCGTGGTTCTTTCACGTCTTCGGCATCCTTAAAATATTACACCACCTAGATTTTACCAAGACCGAATATGGTTCGTTGTATAAATTTCCGGAATTCTGCATAAACTTTCTCTTCATAGTAACGACTAGACTGAAGTAATTACCTTGATTGCCCTGAAAAGTAACTTAATGTACTAGCAGTTGGCCGCAGGAGTTGGAACATTATTAAAATATTCATAAAATAAAATAAGTGCAAAGTGAAAACCACAATATTGGTAATCGTATTGAGGAGCTTAAGAGCAACAACTGAATAATAAATACTGATTTATCAACAAAGTGAGTAAGTTTGTTTGTTGATTCGGTAAATAAATTATATCGAGGTCTCCGCAAGCCTCTTATCGGACGATTGAAAACTTTTACGGAACTACTGATGGGCCCCTACTATTTGTTCAACATAATAATTTTTTTTAAACATGTATCTTCACGTACAATTTGATTTTAAAAAATATAATTAAAGTCTATGGCGATATTAGTAAATAAGTGCCACCTTGTTATCATGACTTTATTATTTATTTATTTAAACCCATTTAATTTTGAAATAAGATAAAAATAAACATATTTTTTACTTAGAACATATTAACTAAAAGTTGAGAATAGTAACATGACTTCATAATTTAATATTTACATCATAAACCATAGTAGGGGTGGCATGAAAGACAAGAGCAAACCGTTTAAAGTGAAACTAAGCTGTCCTGCCAGAAGAATTCTATTTATGCAATCTGCTTGTGTTTTGATTAGATTTAATTTTAAATAGGGACTATAATTTTATATCGTTCATTTCATTTACATTAAAATACGAAACAACTTATCAATAAGAAAATAATGCTTTAAAGCTTAAAAAAAAAATGTGCATATACATATTTTTTTTTTAATAATAATTGATATACCTGTTTTTAAATACTTAAGGTAATTTAACGGTTCTTAAAGGCGTAGCATGTATATAAAATATTTCCTGCTTTAATTTTGACTAATTTGCAATCTAGAAGAGTATTATAAATTACTAGCAGCTTCTATAATATATACTATGAGCGGACTTTAAACTTGTGCTATAGTCTTGAGAGCGCGATCAGTCAACGTCACCCAACATTGTTAGCGAGGAAAATAAAGCAAGCCCTGGACTTGGGAAAACTTTTATAAAATATGTGCAAGCTCTTTAGTGCCCCGGCTGACCTCTCCCGAAGAATGTTCTGAAACAAAAATGCTTGATCTATTGCTGTTGCCGTGAAAGGATAATTGAAGCCATACATACCATCATATAATCGATTACTTTTTACAATATAATTAACTTCCTTTCGTTGTTTTTATTATTAAATCAAGGTTGAACTAATTCATGTAATAAAATTCAAATTGTAAATATAAAATATTTTTTTTTTGCTAACATTTAAATCATAATAATTAGCTTAACACATATTTGTATGGGTGGCTATAAAAATATCGGCACGTTGTTCCCTAGAACATTTTTTTAAATAAAAGTTTAGGGTAACAATTGCTGGGATTCACAAATTAGAATGAGAAAGTCTTCAATGAAGACACAAAAACAGGGTAGTTGTATTTTACCCAATTTAACTTTTACAAGCAAAGTTAAACGTTGGTGGTATTACAAACTAAAAGCTTGTATTTATATTTAAAATTGAACCCATATTAATTTATCAGGGCGTTTCATCCATGATGTTTCGCGTAGATAGTATATTTTATTGTCCAGTTGAGGTGCCTGGGTCTTGGAGTGGAATAAACGTGCTTACTTATGGAGGGCCCACTGTTTGTAACGGTGGTTTCACGCTGATATTTCGAAAAGCATGTACCTCAACGATGCTTCTAAATAGTTAGTTACTGTTTCCCGCTAGTCTGTAGATTTTCTGTGGCACTGGGTTCTCGTATTTGAGCGTTATAATATAAGTTAATGACAGTAAGGCCGTTTGGTTCACCAGCTTCTCCGTCTGTGAGCAAGTCATCGCTACGTTTGAAGCCGTCGAGCGAATGGGGAATACTGTTTAATCTGTTGATTTGCTCATGAAGAAGAATGAGTAGACGGAAGCAGTACTAGAATAAAATGAAATATGCATACATATATATGTTATACAACTGTCGATTGTTTAAATCAAATTGTAAGATTTATATGACTTTCTAACAGGAGTTTATAATAATTAGATATAGAAGAACTATTTGCTGTTGTATATGTACATAAGTTAAAATTTATTCATAATAACTAATTTTTAAACTAAAACTTTAGTAAAAGAAAAATGAAAAATTTAACTTGTATGCTACATAAAGCGACATCTAGTTAGAAACAGTAGAACTAATGGGAACAAATGAATTTCAAGAATCAGATTTTCTCGGCACTAGATAGCGTTACTAGCCGCAAGTGAAGAAAATTGAAAGTCTTAAAAAGCTTTATTTCAATATTTCAAACACAAAATAAAAGAGTCTTTTTTTAAATTTTATGTTTCAAAACCCTGTTGTAATTGTAAACATTAAATTATAATTTATTTACCTATATTTCGCAAGAAGCCTTAGGATTAATTAAATTTCAAACGTAAACGTAAAGAAATAATTCGAGGTTTAGTTTGTTTGGTAGGGAAAGACGTTCTTTGATTATTGATTATGACTATTTGTTTCTTACTAGATAGCAATTTCTGGTTGACGAGTAAGTAGTAGGTATGTTATTTACAAATGCATTCGTCTCATTTCACTCAGGTGTACGGAATACCGTTTATAAATGCACGCACGGATTACTTTGAGTGCGCTTAAAGTGAACATGCCGTGTGTGGAGACGAATTGGTACAACATTACAAACAATGTACTATTAAAATTATTCTCAGAACGAAGTTTGAAATCTTATTTTGTGAATGTTGTTATCATATTTCGGCTCATCTCATATATTTGTACTCAATGAATAATATTTCTAACTAAATCTTTGATTGCATATAAGCTAAACAGCAATGTCTACGCCAAGCTTGTCCTGTCAGCTTATTTGCGAGCCGCAACAGTTTTAAGCCGTCGCGGGTTGAGCGATATGAGCGACGCTGCTTTGTGTCGAGTTGCCGACCCAATCCTCTCGTCTTCATTATTTATTCTACGCTACGCTAAAACTGCCTTCACATTGCTATATTTTTACCTGCGGCGATGTATATGAAAACATCAACCAATATTTGGTTTTTCGTGTTGTTTCATACATATGTCGATTTATGAGAATTTTTGAAACCTATTATTTACTTCACAGTTTTTATATGAAACCACTATTTAGCTTGACCTGCAATATTACGTTGTCTATACAAACATATATTTTTGTTTAACGCCAAAGGTCGCATTAATATTTTCTCCAGTGCGTTTAAGGCCTTAGCTTAACTGTTTTCCATTACAAGTGAAATTATCTACATAGCGACACTGTCTTAACTGGAGTGACTGAAATTCGGCGCCGCAATAAATAACGTGTAGCTTTGCGTAACGTTAACTATGTATTAATTATAAACAGTTGATTATTAAGAGAATAATGTTATCATTAGAGTTGAATGGGGACTTGTTTAATATATTGTTCAATTTATTTAGTGCTTAATCATTCATTTGGATTAAATTATTATAAAATAGAAGGTTTATCAATTTGTACACTTTATGAAATTTATTAGAAACTAAAGTTTGAATCGTACCTCTGATCATCCTAAATAAAGGAATGTAAATATTTAATTATTCTTAAAAAAAAAAACAACATTTTTTTCTTGTAATAAAACGCAATGGTTCCAAATAGTCGTCGAATCCACAAAGAATATTATTAACAATTTTAGACCAACACCATTTTAAGCTTTTATTTTTAAAGAAGTGATGTCCACTTTCAACTTACTATCTATTTTCAGTTATATAGTTCTATATAATTAATGTTATTTTAGATAAAAGCATATTCTTAATTAATTGTATGTAAAAGTATGGATTTGTTCTTTTTCTTTAGGTAGATGCCAGATATGATCTGTATATGACTTTTTTTTTTAAACTTTATTAAAACTCAGCAAATACTTTAATAGATATATTTACTTTCTATCACTACAGCCTTTTAATCGTATTCAGTCCAGATATTTGCACTTTAAATAAACAAGCATATAAAGATATAAACAGAAAAAACAGAACAAATTGTTGCGAAACGAAGCTGAAATATAATAAAAGTTATTGCATATAAATATTTAAAATTGTAAAAAAAACGTATCCTCCTGCATGTATGGTTGTAAAAAAGGGTGTAGGCAACTTTTTTCCAGAGTTATGGTGCGGACAAATAATGTTTTGTCCATCTGGACTATTCCGTAACACAGAACATATGACAAATGATATCCTGTAGCAAGGATGTAGCGAGTTTATGTCCATGAATGTCTCAGTACCAGTCTGAACAAAAGGAAAAAATAAGCCGCTTCCCAAATTTGGTTGTTACGGATACGAAACATCGCAATTATATATTATGTCATATATCTAATGTCCGAAATATAACTAAGTTATATTTCAGACTAGCTATTACCCGCGACTCCGTTTGCGTAAGAAAAAGGTTTTAAGCTCAGTATGACCCCTGCCTTCGGCGCGCGTTATAATTTCGAGATGGGGATTCAGATAAACAGACAGACAGACAAACAAAAATTGTAAACAAAATATTTTGGTGTATGTTCCGTATTCATTTGCATGCAGTCAAAAACCGTTATTTCAATATTACAAACACATACTCCAATTTTATTTATTTGTACAGATAGTAATAAATGCACAAATTTTTCTTTGACAGTCAATGTTATGTATCATATAAGATTATTAATGAAGAAAATCATATACATATATATATACATATATGTGTGCGGTTAGAGATAGATAGTGTGTGGAAGTGTGTGAGATGACTTTTATTTTCTTATAATTACAATAAAAGCATACAGAACCAGCAGCAAGGCCAACCGTCATTTGTCATCCGCGGCGCTCTTTCTGACGGATTCCAATTATCTTCCCCTCTACCACCAACTGACCCCAGTGATGCTTACATCTCAAAAATAATTGCGATATATAAAAATTCATTAGCGTCCATCTTAGAGATATATTAAATAAATTATTCCGTGACAATGAAAAAGAGAAAACTTTTTTATCTTTCAAATTGACACCGTTTTTCCCAATATTCATTCTATTCAATTTTTTATTAGATATGAATAAAATATAGACAGCCGAAATAGAACTTATAATATTTATTCGGTCAGTCCCATATGAATTGCTAAATTTACGACAGGCGTCTGTTATATATATATTATTTTATCGCCGCTAGTATATCAATTGGGACATAAATGGTCTTGTCCATTTCAATAGAATTCCACTTTGTTTGTTCACATGAAACAAGAAGACAAACGCGAAACCTCATGAAAAGAATATCATAAAAATGAAACAAACATAGCCAAGGAACAAATTTTTGTTTTAGTAAACTTTGAGAAGAAACAGTTTCAGTTGTTTTTTAAAGCATACCAACTGGCTACAAATCTTGTTAACATGACGTCATAACAGTTTCAAAGGTTACATGCTGAATACTAAAATCCAATTATAATATTGAATCACTTTGGTGAATGCCGTTTAAACGATTGGTCTACGTTATTGTAAGAGTGTTTGTCGTTTGTTATTTTATTCCTAAATTATCTATCATACCTCTGGTAATATATGAGAATTGATACACATATGATAATGTAAATAGTTGTTTGATAACTGATTGTAATTAAATCTGCTTAGAGTGCGTCTTTTCAGTGGTTAACAGTATAATATATATTTATAAATATACAGTAGTATAATATAATATATATTTATAAATATACAAGTCACTGAAGTCTGATTCTAAAAATAATAATCACGAACACCATTGTCTTTTTAATATATGTATGCTATAAATTCAACAATCACTTAAAACTCAGACTAAATCGTCCGTAAACCACGCCATAAAGCTATGTACAAACATCGCATCATGTATGTCGTGAACGCTCCTGAAAGCTAGGATTAGCTACCAATTACACCTCGGGCGGGCTTTGTCACGCCCTGACTTGTCAACTAGAACGTGTTTCGATTTCCTTGCCTTCGTAAAATATGCAAGAGACTAAAGCTCGCATTTCTAACAGTGACGGAATCTGATGTAGTTTTGAGCTGTTGGGGGAATTTATTGATTTTTGGTTCAGACCTTTTTTATATTCGTTTTGGTAAAGTTTATCACTTGGAATCTAGATTAAAACTATGGTTATAACATTTAATAATTGAATGCTTCTTCCTTAATTTCTGAAACTTTTACATATTGTAATACACTGTGTTGTGGTCATAAACGTAAGCAATTAGCATTATGCATATATTTAAGACAGCCAGAATCAAAAACGCTATAAAGACTTATTTAAATCATTTACATGCATAGAGATTAAAGTATCTATATCACCCTTTGGTTGCACGTTGAACGGAACGAGATATTCGGTCGTTACCGAAGATGAGATGCTTTGTCACCGCTTCACAGAAATAAACAATACACTTCACTTAATAGCCTTTGCTTTTGTAACAATCGTCAATGTCAGTATTCGGAGGCCTTTGACGGCGTAATCTCGCAGAACGGGTAATTACTACCAGTTATTGAGTATCGACCACGTATTTTGGTATAGCAAAACGGAATACTCGGCCTCAAGTTATTTGTGAGTATAGCAAACATCTTCCTTGGCTTTAATCCAGAGGTCTTTGTCGAAGACATAAAAGCACTAGATGTTACTGAAAATTTAACAATAGAACTATTGTAATTTACGAATGCTACATATTCTGCATTAGTATCCAACATAACTAAAATTTTATTTTTTCTGACAGTGACATTGCGTACTAAAATTAATAACAAAAATATATTTAATTGAGCGATATTATAAGTATAATGATGAAATATTTGTAATGTATATCCCTTCTATATCTAGGTATATCTTAAATAAAACAATTTAAGCGATGATTTATTTCATAACAAGCCTTACAATAAATGAAGTTGACCGTCTATCAACATATTTAGAAAACGATCCCAGTAATGACACATGAGATTAGAGGCAATTCGTGAAAGCGGATAATGTGCATGGAAAATTTGTTATAATGTTTATATAGACATGTCCATTTTGAGGACGCGAGAAGAATAATAATGTACGTTGTATTGCTTTAGATGTGTTTAGTTTCCGGACTGGAGGGTAACGTGAACCTACATTAAGGGCCAACCTCTACTGGACTTATCTTGAACATTTTACAGACTACTTTAATGCTGAATCTGTATATCGAAACAATTTGTATGTTTCTTCATGTGTCCCCATTTGTGATTGAACCGAAGAAATGCAAAACAAGAATAATTAAAAATAAAATATATTTTTTAATATAAATAATATTAGAAATATCAATTGTATAAAATTTTATTTAAAAACATCTAATACATGCACTATTATAATTTCCTTTATTTATCTAATTAAAAGTTGTTTCTGTCAGGAAGTTTCTGTAACTCCTTCAATATAATTTATATCGACGTTGTATGGCTCTCTTGCAATTAGTTTCTGCTCAAAGCACGTCTGCTACAGACCGAAGTCTATGATCCGAGCTCAGCTAACGGGAAGCAGAGCCTCGAGTAAGTAAATCTCCGACAAAGTAAAGAAATGGTTTCAAATATTTATCTGGCCCAAATATTAAACGACTAATAAAATTATTACGAACAGAACGCAGATTTCATTAGAGTTCTCAAAGTATAAAAATCAACAAACGCCCATGATATTATTTATTAAAGTTTAATTAATTATTAAATAGAGAGAAATTCACAAGATTCTAATTTTCTCATTTATGTAAGACTGAAAGATGTGTTAAACAATATTAATTAAATATTTATATTTTAACTAAAATAGTATTTAAATAAGAGATATTACATTATATGAATAAATAATAAATACTTTGGGAATATTCTTAAGTACCTATAATTAATTAACCCATACACATAAAAAGCAGTTATTTTCTAAATTCTAAGATATTTTCACAAATAGGTCCCGATTTCAAAGCGGCGTCGTCCCACTGCGTAGATAAACGCATTTCACTTCATTAACGTAATTAAATTTCGTAAATTTGGCTTAAAATTAACATTCTGATACAACTCCTTGTAATGTATGGTTGTATAAAGACTTCTGAATCGAGATTGCTTTTATGGAACTGGAATTATATATTCTATATCCTTCCATATAATAATATTAATGGTTTTATATCCTTTTATTCTATCCGTTGTTAAAATATATACGAAAATTTGAGGATGAAATTTGATATCGTTAATATGAAATGAATTTTCTAACAACATATTTAGAATTCACGTAATCAAAGCTACGCTTAGAGACTGCTAGCTATAAATTTTCTATCAGCATGAGTAGTACGATATGGGTTAGAGTGGGTTTGAATTAAACAAATAAAAGTGTTCTCCACACAATGTCAAAAGCCGGCACAGTAGCCCAGAGACCGCCATTCACAAGACATCTCCTGAGAAATCACGAGGTTGCTAAGCCTCCCTTCTACCTGAGTACTTACATAGCTATTGTAAACGCCTTGGAGAGTTGTAATGAAGGTACAGACAGCCTTTTTGATGTGCCTTATCTGATTTTTAAACTTGTACGATATGTATCCCCTACCGCTTAGTGCCATTTATATATTAAAATTCAATTACTTTTTATGATACAGTCTAAGTGACGATTTAATTTATCTTTCTTTGTGCAATAAAAATAATTCTCGCTGTATATTTTCAAATGTAATATTCTGTAAATAAATTATACAGGTTAAAAATGTATGCATAGGCAATATTAAATATTTCTTTCCTCGTAAAATATATTTTAATTAACATTAAAAACCAATTGACTTCTAGTGTAAATATTTAATAACGCTAGCTCCTCTGGTTTTAGCCGGTTTTATTCATTTTAATGAATACTTTATTTTTTAATTATAAGCTTTTATTTTTCACTGTAGCTATTACAAAATTAACTTCATATTGATTGACGTATAATTTCACTACTTAAAATAATTGGCTGAAGTGTGATACAGATAAATTTAAACTGTCCTAAATGGCAATAAACAAAGAGTAAGAAAGCAAAGTCTTGGATATAAACCAATTTAATATAAACAAAGGTAAAATGTAACTGGTTTTCTTTGTTCCATGTGTCCGGATCCAATTGGATTCGTTGCATGAATATCTTATAGCGCCTAGAACATGCATAATATATAGTGAAACATAGCCACGGGATAAATTAAAATATAGAGCCTCTACTAGATTCTTGATTAGCTAATAATTAAGGCTATTTGCTGTTTTAATCTAGTTTAATCGGATTTTTAGTACAGCAATTTTTATTAAAGCTAGAAGTAAATGAATAAAATTCTTATCGATACAAACATATTCGAAAATCTTCCTTTAATTTTGAGTTAATTCAGATCCTTACCGTACATATAAGTAGAAATTGGTCATGATTTTGAAATCTTAGAGTAATTTTCACATACAAACAATGATGTTCTTGGAACTAGTAACCTGTATGGTGAGGTCTTCATTTAACCTACTTTAGATACCAAGTTTAGATTTCAGTTTTGAATTTCGTAATTTGAAAATAACAAACAACATTAACTATCCAAATATTTAAATGATTTGACCATAATAAAAAAAAGTCCATTAATTGAGTCGTATTATTTGCACCACTTATTGAAATGATGTCCAGATTTCTATTATGAATTCATAAAATGAACATGTAAAAAATATTGTAAGGAAAGTAATTTTCCTCCTAAACAAATATACATACACAAAGCCGTATAACTAAGATCCTCTCCACATCCCTCGTTATTCAGTTATATTGCTCGTAAAATTGGTAGCGTAAATGTTCTGACGTCACCTCAAATAAAGACAATTGTCAATATATCAGGGTTGGTCTCATTGAATTACCTTATGGCCTTTGATAATTGCTTTATTCCATGTCTACTATTACTATATATGCAAATTAATAAAATCGGAATGTTCTTAACAATATTACATGAAACTTAAATCAAAATGAATAAATAACGGTTTTTACTGATCTCGTTTATTTGTATAGTCTGTTTGTATCTTCTAAACCCTGAAAGTTAAAACCAAAAAACAATATCAACCTAACTTATAATGATTAAATCACAAACAAACCTAACAAATAAGTTACTTATTTTAATCAAATAACTTGTTTATAATTTTGATTTACGTACTTAAACTACGAAGAACTTACATATATCTCATTTGTAACATGAAATTGGACGCAGCTGATGTAGTGCAGTGTAAATAATTGTGATGTGTATGCCATACAAAAGATTTTGTGAATAATGACACACTTTGTTACGGAACTCTATGTTGTGCAAAATTAAGTGAACGAATTAGATACACATATTTAATACTAACTCTTTGCTTATTGCGAAGCCAGATGTTTGTAAGTTTATGTTGCATTTTCTATGCGCTATATTAACGAGGGGACCTAAATAAAATCCTTGAGATATGTTTATGGAATATGACACAAGGTTCATTTACCTAAAAATATAATTAGAAGGGAAATGATAAAGATAATTATTCCGTATCAAATATGGCAACCTTTCTTATACTTTTATCTCTAGTAAAATAACATATGAAAACTTAATATATTCTCTCATATTTTAAATTGTCTCGTTTTAAGGTTGACGTCATTTTAAATCCAAAATGGCTGTTTTGAGAGTTAACAGGAGGTTATCAAATTTATAGACTTGTTCAGAAGAATTAATTAGTTAAAATAGAATA
>DVQP01002008.1:0-13539 GCA_018231745.1 Danaus eresimus
TGAAACGTGGTTACATTGTAACGTGTTTACGTGAAAATCTTAGACATCAAAAAATACATTATGACTTGGTATTGGTATTTATGTCCTATGACAGTTATATATTTTTTTATAATGTGTTTTCCTCATATACTTTGCAGTGAAAAATAGCATACAAATAAATTTTATATATGAAAGCGTTTGAAATTAAAGTGTTAACATATTTACCGTACAATATCCAGGTAAGGGGACATTTAATATAAACGCTTTTATTTGATTATATTATTCTAGTAAACGGGGCTTCTATTTAAATATTTTAATAAAATATTACTCTACAATAATAGTTATCGATATCTTGTAGTTAGAAGGTTAATTCGATTTTCATTCATTTAAGGTTATAAAAAAAGAGTAAATACGGTTTTAGCTCTCATATTTTTGTTATTTATAGAGAATTATAAAAGTAAAAAGCCTTAAAAAAGGGAAAACGGGATTCTATGGCTGTCCGAAAACAATATTAATGTGATATATATATCATTAGATAAATCTTTTACAATATTCTAAGAAGTAAAAACAAAACAGAAATTGAACTAGCTAGACTATTAAGAAAAAAAAATGCTAAATGGGCAATTAATCCAGAAGGTATTAATGACTACCAAAAATCATTCAAACACTGTCTAATATATTATCAGACCAATGGTAATATAAAAATTAAAAGAGGACAAAAATTTGCTTATTCTTTTACGGACTAACTAAAATTCCTATAGAAAAAACATGTACTTTTGATTTCTCTGAGGAGAGTTTTTTGAAATGTTAGTTTTCTCAATCATCTATAAATCAGAGCCAAGAACAATAAATAAAAAATATGTCATAAATAAACAAGTTCCTAATATATGGTGTTGTTGAAAGATTCATTTGAAGTTCTTTTTATCATTTTGCTTTAAATATTACACTGCTAAAAGTATCTCATTCTGTTTCATTGTAAAGTTGAGCTCCATTTCTCTGCATCAATACTCGTTCATTGTAGCCAAGTAGTACATATAAATTACAGATATACTTTTATAATTCTACGTTTTAAAAACAATCTAAATTTATTTATTAATTAATCTTCATTAAATTTTAAATTTCCTGTAATTTTTTAACTTAATTCTAAAACTTGTTCTTAATAGTTATATATTTTCTAAACAAACATTCCCAATATAAACCAGTCATTAAAATGAACTGCAAAATGTTATAATTTGGTCTAGCGTGGAATTGCCAATGTAAATTCCTATAGCTATAACACAATTATTGTACAACGCAAACGAGCCATGGCTTGTAGGACTTTTGAATAAATGAAAGGCAATCAGCATTCGATGTCACGTTTTCCCTTTGAGTTTTGTATGTTATATTAAATGTACAATTTACACCTCTAATTTTAGGGTGTCGATTAATTCGTTTGATCTCCCATTTCGTGGAATTCATTTATTTCGTTGTAATCTCTATATGTGTAGTATAACAAATTTTTAATAAAACACGCCTGAGTTACGTCGAAAGTCTTTGGAATTGGAGCGGTAAATAAATGATGAGGTGGTACGGAGCTCAATATCAATTATGTACCGGGATACGAGAATAGCAAGATCGCTTTATTTTAGCCTCCCCTACCTACAATCAATACTTGGTATAATGCCCCTTCCTTACATAATGCGAGAGCTTGACTGGAAGCTGGACCAAAAGAATCTGTGTCAAGGGACTCGACTCCATTCCAGATTTTTGAATCCATACTGTAACAGTTACAGTTTATTATGACAAAAATAAAATATTAAACTTAATCTAAAAGGGATTTTACATTGAGTTTAATATTAGTCTTTTTTCTAGAGATAAAAATAGTATCGAACACCAAAACAATTATATAGATGTATTGAGATTTCAAAAAATATAATTAGATGTCATTTCATTTCAGTTTCGAGTAGAGTTTCAGCTTTCTAATCACTATTTGATGCAAAATAATAGTTATGACAAATTTTAACAAAAAGTTTTACTTAATAAAAAGTGTACTATACAAACAAGCGGTAAGACAGTTTCCATTTTATTGGAAATAGTAAATAAAGGACTATATTCATATTTTTTTAATACATTAAGCTTGTTTAGAACCTTATGGAAACAAAATTATCAAAATATACATTAGGAGGACTGTCGTCTTTAGTATATTTTTTAACGTCCAAAAACATAGTTTATTGGAATTTATTGCTCTAACGTTTTTTATTGCATAGATATAATAATTTACTAATCTTTAAACAAATATGTTTGTTTTTCATAATAAATATTAGAAAAGCCGGTATCCAAATGTGGTATCACTGCGGATAACCTGAGCAGCTTATTACATGCGTTGTATTAAAAACACGCCCACAGAACCCATTTCCACTAACGTAGCTTATTAAGTGTAAATGTAAATAAAGACAAACGTAACTTGCGTCATTATCACGGAGTGCGTCACACGATGATCAAACGCAACCATCCCTTTAGTTGAAGGTTAAATAATTTCGGATATAAAGGTATCGCGTATCACTGGAAATTTAAATAATGAAATTTATTAAACAAAACATATATTTTTAATTCAGTTATTTCATGTGTTTTTTTTTAAATAAATTACATCCCTGAAAAATAATTTATTCCATTAACAAAACAGAGAACGTTCCTCCAGCGAACTTATAATTAGTGAAGGCCGATCAATTCTAAACAACTTTTAGTCTGTTTGAACTTTAAAGTTTCTCGGTTACCCTTTTACGCTTAATCGGCTGTTTAAGGTCCACACTTTAATGTTTACCATACTAAAATGTTGTTATATATAATAAATGTAAAGAGCTTTTTAATGTGTCTCAAAAACTTTTTTATTAAATAAGATGTCCAACCTCTCTGTAAGCAATATTTCACTATTGAATGGAATTTATTATTGGTAAGCCTTAAAATTTTGAAAATGTTATACCAATCAATACCAGTCTGGCTATTTTCAATTAGTTTCCATCAAAAGTGGCAGGAAAACAAACAAAATGAATATTTAAATGTGTGTAGATAACATATATACGTATATTGTATTTTGTAATGTATGCCTATCGATTTATAGATGGCTGTTTTTATTTTTGTAATGGATTCTAGTTTAAGAGAATTATTTTTATTAAAGAATTGTAACACGATCAATATCGATATACGATGCGATAATATTTGGTATATCGAATTCATATATCTTTCGTTAAATGTCTAATTACTTTCCAATAATCAGACTTCATTAAAAAATATCGATTAAGATAATACCAAGTTTAGCGCCTTCAATTCTGGTGGTGGCTCTTTACAATATTTCTTTTATACTAAAACTTAGTAGATAGGACACCCGCTTCAATAAGATCGTTAGCTATAAAGAAAGCTTCTTAATTCACGCTCCCGAGTCGATAGTGTAATGGTTCAAGCATATGGAACGCGATATTCGGGGGATTACAAGTTGCAATCCTACTTGTGTCGATGTTTTTTTTCATATTATATTTATTAATAAAAAAAAATAATTCATTAAAAACGTTTATTTACTTAATGAAAAGTTATATTGTTATTTTATCTCTTTACTTTTATTACGATATTTTTTTGTAATTTTGTTTTATATTGTAACAAGTAAATTTATCATAAATTATTGAACACAATGACAAAGTTGAAATTTTCGACAAAAATAAAACAAACATTTAATATTACGTACAGTCCCTCATACATTCTTATATTTTGTTATCGATTAATATATTAAATATTTCAGAAAAAAAAAACAATAAAAACCGTTTCATTTTTACTGAATAAGAATGAAATATCACGCACGTAGTCTGCGAGCTCGTGACAAATGCATGTTAAGATTCCAATCTCGTATCTTCCTTCTCCGGAGTTAAACGACAACGTTCTTGATATTCATAACGCGAATTGTTATTCACAGTGTATATTGATATTTTTTAAAGCAATTTTTCAAGTCAAGGCATTTATCTTCTGCGTATGAAAGAATTTAATTTACTTTAATTATTTTTCATATATTTATAAACAAAAGTATCGCTGTTGAGACTTGAAAAGGAATCCTAATCATATTTTCAAATATAATATACAAAATAAAACTCCGTAAAAGAATACTATCAACATACCTACATAGTTGAAGATAGTGTAGTAGCGTAATCTTCCTATTTCTACCGAGTGGCAAGCTTACCATGAATTTAAATTTAATGCCTTGGAGTTACATCGGTAAACAGACGTCGCAAACTAAGAAATGCATAACATTTTTAATCCCGGATTTGGATTCACATTTTGTACTTTGTTAAACATAAAAGTAATCTTTTTAGAACATACTATCTGTTTCTGAATTTGTTTATTAGATGAATATCGTCGAAAAAAAAATCATTTTCTGTTTAGACACTTCAAAAGGTTATATAATCGTACAGAGTTTCTCCATTTTATTTATCAGGTTTGTTTGAATATTGATGTAAATTATACCGCCTTTATTAGCACCTATACACTTCGGATAAAGATATACTAGTAGTGTTATCACTAAGCAAATATTCTTGAAGGTTCTTTCGTATCACATTTACAAATATTACCTCAAACGTTACGCTTAAGGCTTATTTGTTGAGAGAACAATGATAATATGCGACAAGATCGAACTAAACTATCCGTCGCTATCTGTGATGATAACAAATTATTTGTGTTATCATGGTTATTTTTAAAAAATCATTAGAGTCGCGTTTTAGAGCAAATATTTATTGATATAATGATTATATGAAATAGTTCGTCGGGAATCAGATTTTATACAAGTTTATGTGTATTTTTTTATAATTAACTATTATTTATTAAACCTCAATTTACATTGATTGTACCGTTCACTTAAAATGTGAATATTATGATAACTTGTCATTGCCTTATGTATGCATGAACTGTAAACTTTTACTTTCATTAAATATTATGTATGATTATTTCTTTTTTATGCAAAATAAGTAAGATAACCGTCTTACATTAAATAATTTAAGTTTACGTCTCTCGGTTGACTAACACGTAAATTTGTGTTTGCCTTAAAATATGTCGAAAAGCTATATAATACATTTATTTTACTGATAACTTCGATCTATATATACAAGATAGGTGAACAATGGCAAGGAAAGATTATTCTGACCTCTTTATTTTGCCATGCCTGTGAACTTATTAATTCTGCCCTCTCAGCCATACCGTCATAAGTGCTCCTCTAGTTTCAAGTGCACGAGACCTCGTTATACAAACAGAATATATGAATAAGTAGATAAAAGGATAGCATTTTGTAAACTATTTGTCTTTAAATTAGTATTTCTAGCTAATTTCAACAACTGTATTCTGATAAATATATATGGAACTCAATAACCATTTCTTGTAACGCTTATCTATGACAGCTTTATCATTTTTTTAGTTTTAAAAATATTTTAATATGTGTAAAATATAAGAAAGTAAATTTTATAATTTATTACAAAATAACAAGGTTCTTAGGGACTTTTAGGAGTAAAATTAAATTAAAAGGGTATCTATACACAAAGATTGTCTTTTTGTGATCAAAGAGTCTTTTTACCGAGTTTATTGTTAAAGTAATATATATTTTTGTGATGTTTTTCTATACAGTTTACTTAACGACATGAGATTATTTTTTATAACATCGTACAAGAGAAAAATCTTTAAAATATTTTTTTTTATTTTTTGCAAACCAAATATTATACTTTGATAGCTCAGTTTTTTTTAATATTTTAACGTTTATATATCGGGAAACACAGGCATATTTTCTTTCAATTTAAACCTTAAGCGTATCATTAACACAAATAAATGGAACTTTTTACTTTAGAAACAAATATATGTTTACAAAAGAACACCAAACTTTCTCCAGGTACAAGAACATAAAATGACAGTGAGTCACAATTTTTTAAAGGTAAGATTATCTAGAACGGACATGAACGCTCAGTTTAACGTCCCATTAAGGAAATTATACGATCTGTAAAATGACATGAATTTATGTCCCCAAGCCAGTTCACCCACGCTGTTAAGGATAAGTATAGCTTGTATCTGTAAATTGTTTTATAAAAATGACTATGTCAATTAATCATTAAAGACTATCCTAACAAAATTATCAATAAAACTAAATGTAAAATTCTTCCTATAAAGAATGTGATGGTTAACAAATTTTATTAAATAAGATTTTTTATATACTCGTTTGAGTATACTTAATTCGAGAACAAAATGTCTTAAAGTCTGCTTCACTGGCGCAATAAGGCTAATCGCATTACCTGTAATCGGATGGATTTAAACCTGCTCTTCTGAAAGACATTTTTTGTATTTATTTAGCTATGTAAGTTTGTACAATAATCATTGAAGATTTATAAATGTAAAATATTATTATTTGTACTGCTTTGACAAGTTTGGCTATTAGTTACAGTAAATGAATTTCAAATGAAATTGTTTAAATTTAACCATTTATTGCAGTCTTTTTAGTCCTCATTCTAACAATTATAATATTAAATATATGGATATTTAACTTATGTTAATATGAAAAAGATAATAATTTCTTATTAATTATCAAGCATTAAAATTTGGAATAATTTATGCTTTATACTTTGTAATTCTTTCTCGGAAGTTTTTATGAACATTGTCATAATATACGATTTATTACCATTTCTAAGGACAAACTAAAAACGTGAATGTTGTATTTGAGTTACGGTTGGATCGGAATGTCGTGCCGATTGTCGCAGCTCCATGGCGTGTTTAATCGTATTATTACCGCATCTTGCTCGCGTGACAAGCCTTTACCGTGTTCCTTCGCTTGTATCCATCAAGCTCAGTCGAGTTCATAATGTGATTTAGCTGGGAATCTAATTTTTTGTTATATATTACACAGAGGTAGATAGTATATATGCAGCGAAAAAAATCACGTTCAACCATGACCAATTGGGAATGCAAAACCTTTATAGTAAGAGAAATATGATTAAGCCATATCTGTGGTGTCATTTTTAATTTAAAAATACGGGACTGAAATTTCTCATAATTTGAGAATGCAAACCAAATCCAAGTTATGTAACTAAAAATATGGATAGAGTACTTTTATAATGATATGCAGATTACGCGAGTGATCTCGTCTCACAATTCTCTAGAACGAATTGTTTCTTACTGAAATAGAAATGTTTTAGCGCCACATTAGAAACTAAATACCAAATACCAGGCAAAGTCGTTGTTACCGCAAATATGTTAAGGTCTAGAATTCCATGTTTTAGCACAGAAATCCGTTTCTATTCTCATTTGTAGTATCTATAGCTAACTTTGCATTGAAGTGAAATCAGCTGAAGTGACATTAATTTTTCTTTTTGAATGTCGGGCGTTAGTTAACAATTTTTTTGGTATGTATGTTTTTTTTTATGTCATTTAAGATCAATGAACATGTAAACGATATTTAATCAAACTAATTGCCCTTGACTTGTGCAATAAATTCGAGTGTGTGAACTATTGAGATCTACGCGTATTTATGAGTGTGTGTTAACATAAATTAATTTTTTAAATTATAACCTATCCAAGCATGATATTTCACTGAAATATTTTAAGCGTCAAAATTGTTGTCTAAAACACATATTTTTTTAATAAGTTTCTAATAATTTTAGTAATTCCCGATATACCGACATTATTTGGTTAGTATTCAAAAATTCTCATACCTAACAACAAGCAGAATTTTACTACGCTGGCCCGAGACCAAAGTAAATTATGAATGATAGAATTACGAGGCAACTGTTAATAAAAAGTTTAGGCTTTGAACATCATTCTCAAATGCCGAGTTTTAAACAGTTTACGCCAATCTAGACTTGCATCATTTTATTACTGTTAAAATTATATCAAAGAAAACTGTCAGTTAATTTTGGATATTTAGTTGATTTATTTTTATCGATTTCTTTAATGTTAAGATTAATATTAAGATTATTCGAAAGTCTACACATTATTTAAGCTATGCCTCTTGAGGCGTATATTTTGTAGAAATAGCTGATGGAGAAACATTTTCTAAAGACGAATGCATTGACTGCTATCAACTTGATAAACAATTTATAGTAGACTGTGTTAAATCTTTCAGCAAACTTATGATTTCCTTATACAATTGGAAGTTGTAAATACTCTGAAAATTTATATGAAGATGACTTTTCTGAAAGTTAATGAAGAAAATATTTGAGTGTATTTTAGTTAATAGAATATAATATATTCTAACGAATCAAATCCAAAAACATTAATACTTGTCATAAAATTTGTTTTCCTACCAGTACGGTAAAATTTTGGTTTACAGGCTAGTTGACTTCAATCACATGCACAAGTTTTTGTTTGAAGGTCCATTATGGGAGTAAACATCACTAATTTTACATTATGAAACTGTTACTTTATATAAGCAAAAATTTTAATGGAGTTTATCTCTTTTTGCTTAAATATAACAGGGATGGACCCAAAAAGGACCCCTAACCTTACATATCCGATGGCCCGTGGCCTTTGTTTGCGGCTTACTAAACATTATTTCGAGTTTAAAATATGTATCCCGAGTTCAAGGAATTATAGTTTACATGTTAGAAGCAGTAAAGAACAGTTTGGATTAAAAGCGAACGGATGCTGCGCTGTTATATTTATGAGCTATGCCTTAAGATTTATTACAACGTTCTTTCAGTTTGTTTGTGTACGTTACATCTAATTCCGCAGACCGTTGGACTAAATTTTAACGCGGTCGTTGTTAGAAATGATGATATTTTCTATTATGTCTACACATACACAGACGTACCCATGTCACATTCACCCACTACACATACGTTAATGTATATATATAAACATACATATATACATACATATATATGCACAGGAAATATTAATATTTTCAGTAAGTATCTTTAATCCTATTAATATTCCCATTAAAATAGTTTGTTTTTACGAATTATTATTAATGAATTCATATTTCGCTATTTTTATGTTATCAAATACCTATACACATATCAAATACATATACACATTGTAAATTTATAAAATCATTTATAACACAGCTGATTTTAGTTTCTTAGATTATAATTGACTGCTGGTTAATGGAATAATGTATAAAATGAACGCGTTTACCGAAACGTTTTCAATCTATTTTGGTTTTTATCGGCTGCCGATTTAATCCCGTTATGATTCACGGCTGCGAATCAAAATGGCAAGCTATGATTTTTTTATATTTTAGTTAACTCAACCAGGAAGGCAAAGGTAAAAATGTAAAATATTTTAGTCTAAAACAAAATTCACAAAAAAATGTATGCTTAAATATATAAATATATATTTATAATTATTAGTTTTAAAAAGTTTTTTATACACCATTTTAGTTTCTGAGAGAAATTTTATAAGAACTATCATTTTTTGATCGGCTTGCTTCTGAAATAGTTTATTTCACTAACATACAAAAACAAAAATTTTGTAAATAGTATATTATAATATATTTTTTTTTAGATTTGTAACTTTGAAACTTTTGAACCGCCTTCCAATTTTAATGTTAATAATATCACATGAGGCGCAATCACTTGAAGGAATGTTTAAATTTTAATTCCAACTTTCTGCATATAAAATTTCATCACAACTGCTAAATGAATTTTCTTTACTACACGAAAAAAAAGTTGTTTTTTATATGAATCTGGAAAATTACAATAATTTACTCAGGATAGTTCTTCATTTCGAGCTTCCGGTTAAAGAATTCTTATAAAATTTATTGAATCAAGCTTTATTAAACCTCCTTAAAGTTTAAATTTATGTATAAAAAGACATCTTTTGTACTTAAACCAAAGTTTGAAAGACATTTCTTTTATGTTACATAACTAGGCCAATATTAATTTGCGCAAATAATTTAACGTTAATAACTTTTTTTAAACTCTTATAATTTCTTTAAAAATTCTTACAAAAATCTTTGTATTCTCAGGTCCCTTCGCTCTTGTTTTATTTTAGGATGAAACGTCTGCGGATTGACTATAATGAAGTTAGTACTAAGTATAAAAATCGTTTCTACAGACTAACCTTACTATAAATTTAAAGTGAAGTATTTTAAAACATTGCTAATAAATTAAGTGATTTCATTCGAAAACTAAAGTTTTAATCGCATATCCCTAAAATATACGAAGGTGCTTGTTCTCGTAAACCTATCACAAGTTTTAATCATCACACAACGTAAGAAGGCCCTTGAATGAAAAACAGAAAAAGCTAATCATGTAAAGAAAACGAATATTTTTTATTATTAAAAAAAAACTACATACTCCCGACGTTTTGGTTACTTTTAAGCAACCGTGATCACGGGCAGACGAGATGTCTGCTCGTTATCACGATTGCTGTATCATCCGAAAAATATTAGTTTTATTTAAATGAATACTCGTGAAAGTCTAAGAAATCACAACGTTAATCTTACTGTGTAACTATAAAAACTTGTGGTAAGAAAACCAAAAAAAAAATGAAACTAACCGTAATCACGGTTGATGTGAAGGGTTCGCGTAGTATCCGAAAAACTAAGTCATTCAAATGTGTACAAGCGAAGATCTTATATACCGTTAATGGTACAAAATATAAAAAAAAGAGTAAAGCATGAAATGTGACAGTATTGTTAAAGTTTCTTTAAAAATTAATATTGCTTACTGAATGTAGAGAAAAACCCTTACAATAAAAATCTTAAATTCGTTGCCAATGTGTATGTGAATTAAAAAAATAAGTGTATTAAAACAAACAGCTCAAAGTGTTTTAAATCTAATTCGAAAAAATCTTTAAATAGCCATTTGGAGTTCGTGGCCGCATTATGTGCGGAGTCACGAACTGTGCATTTCTGTGCGTAAAAGGTTTTATAAGGGAATTTGGCACAGTTTTGGGTAATATTATGTTCATTTGATTTCTAGGACTGAGGTTTTTTATGTTGGGTAATATGAAACTTACATACAAATGCTTTTAATTATGTGCATCATTTTTATGTATTTAATAATTAACTCTTAACTTTAATATATTTCTTTAATAAAATAATTTCGAGAAGCCTCAAGCACGTTTCATAAGTTCTCAGAATTCAGTTTACACTTTCAGAATTCAGTTTAGAAAAATTATTTTGCACCTAAAGATATCTATTTATTTTATATTTCAAGCAAATTAAGATCTGTTAATATAAACAGTTCTTAATTAACTATTAATGTGTAATAAAATAAAAGTAAATGATTTTTTTAAAAGTGTAGATGAGATGGAACATTTCTGTTTCATATTAAAAACGACTTATGAAACTACAAAAAATCCGAATCCTAAACATTTGAAATCACATAATATGATGGAATTATATTTTATTTTACGTGATGTAAACATATAGTAAAAGGAAAAGAAAGAAAACAAGTGTATATCAAGCAAATTGATGTAGAGCATTTTAAAGTAAGAAAAAATTCGCTTAGCTCCGTATGATTGGAACCGACAGTCTTTTTGTATTGACATAAAATTTTCGATCAGCATAATAAGGATAAGGAAAGAATAAAGCAAAATTTCTTTACTACATTTAGTTTCATGTTACAATCAATTTATATTATAAAAATGATATACAATGAAAACATGTAATACTTCTATGTCATCCTTTGTTCAATAAAAAGGCAGAGTTGCAAACAAACGTTCTGTTTTCAAACTCACTGACATATAAATTTTATTTTCACAAAGTGAATATCGCATTTCTGAAATATTATATTTAACTGGTTAGACATCAATTTGTTTTGTTTGTAAGGAAATCTTTCCATTTTACATTACTTCCTAAAACCTTTGTATTTGATGTTACGTATAAAATGCATTAAAGTATCGGCTTACTTAATAGCGACTTGCCCTTCTGTTTGATTGTCGATAAATACACTAAGATAACTCAAAATAATATGGTAAATGAATTGGTAACTGTTCAATAAAATATCAATATCCTGTAAGTACTCAAAGTACGTTAAGCAGCATATCCTAAAATTAATGTTTTTGAGAACGAAGGCAATGTACCAAAATTAATGGAAAACCACTTAGCTAAGTTGGACTACAAATAGAGAATTATAGCTTTTACAGCCATTGACAACAATGGAGAGAAAACACTTAAAAAATGCTTTTCGTCGTACAATTTTGGTATATGTCAAATGAAGTGTCACACGTATTATGTACTTATGAATTTAAAAGAATATGCGATAAAATATTCTTAAAATAATAATAATAATAGTAATAATAAAAACTATATTCAAGTTAGAATAGTACACATTTTAAACATAGAGTAAAAAACATTCACCTGTTTACTGTGGGGTCTGTTGCAGTTTCATTAAATTGTTTATTATAATGCACTTGTAACAAATGTAAAATATATTTTATACGCTTATAAATATTAATAAACTGTTTAATTGTTTTTTATTCGACTTAAGCGTAATGTCCACAGACACACTTTTCAAGAGATACGATAGGCTTTTTTTTTTCAGAATTCTATTGCCGTAAATTGTTTTTACAATTGTTTTGGCAGTAGGCATCGAGCGTGTACTAGCAGTACAACTAACTAACAAACCACAATTTCGACAGCTATGGTTGTTTGTATTTAGTAATATTTTTTTTTAATCTAAAAGGTATGGTAATAGAGATAGGTGATCACCTATACAGTTATTTTTTTTATTTTTACTTAACAAAATTTTAATAAAACGTACCTGAAGTGATTCTTTTTTCTTAAGTTCGTTTTCAATGATAATCCATAATCACAATCTGGAGCAAAGGTGGGGATTGAATCCAGTAATGATATATATTTTCTTTCCAACCTATTTTTAGGAACTTAAAAACTTAAATGGTAAAATTTAGCATGTAAAAATTATTACATAACGCACAACTATGAATGCGAGCGCTATTTGATTTTATAATATAAACCTAATTTCCTCTCAAACTAAGTCATAATCCTATATTATTTAAGTTCGAAATATTTAAGTGTAGTTTGATTCAAATTATTTGACGAAATTATGTGCTAGACTTTCTAAAAGGTACTATATATATGGAAATGAGTCACAATTTCCCTGGCTCGTAAACACGTGTGTTGTCATAAATAAGTCCGTATTATGAAACAAAACAAGGCTTCCGTTTTCATATACTTTATCACCGCTATACTTTGCATTTTATATCCTATATTATCCTTATAAAATTTTTAAAGACGCTCATAATTAATATTTCTAAAATTAATTGAATTTAGTCTCAATATTAACGTAACATAATTTTAATAAGTATGTTTATTGAACAGTATATATATTATTTTGTGTAAAGTGTATTTATATTTTCAAAGCAGGAAAATAATTATTTTGTAAAAGAAACTGTCTCAATTTAATTCTATAAAAGATTATAATACACAATTTACATTAAATTTTCAAGTAACTACGGCGTACATTTAAAATAAAACATTGCAATGAATTTCATACGCAAAAGTTAAATAACGACTTAAATTTATATTGAGCAAAGACTTAATGTTCTTTGTGAATGTCTTTCTTGTTTTTGTACAAAACTCCATATATCGTACCCATATATAAT
>DVQP01002009.1:0-13538 GCA_018231745.1 Danaus eresimus
CGACTCCGCCTAACTGAGCCGCCGCGCCCACCAGTGCGTACTTCGCGGGATTGATACTCTGATGATGGAATGAAAGATTATGTACTTTGATAGGTACATCACTGGCTTTTTTATGCTAAAGAGGCCAAATGAGTAGTCGGCCAACCTGACGGAGGTAGCGCCCGCCTCCATGGACATTCGAACATAATTTTGCGGATGCGTGTCCACCCTTGATTAGGGAAGAGGGAGAGGAAAAGGGAAAGGCAACCAACTCTCTCGCTCATTGGACGAAACGCAGAGATTTAAGACTGCGAGAGGGCGGTACTTCCCCGGTGAAGCCAGCTAGGCTTTACCACCTTAGAAAAACTAATTCATAGTTTCGAGTTAATATAAAAATTCGGCGCATTATATATTTATACTAATTATTGAGCGGACTTATGACGAATATTGAGTAGTATTTTTTAAAAACCCGTGGACTTTGACTTTAAAACTCAGTAAAATGTTGTACAAATACGAATAATCATTACATGAAATAACGTCAATACGTTATTTCTTCTTTTTTGTTCCTATTGAATTAAATTATTAATATAAAAATCTATTATAATTGAAAGTGAAAAAGACTATTTTTTTTAAGTAAATTAAAAAAATCATTAGGATTAAACAATTTTGAATGAAATATTATTAAAAGTTTGTAATGCAACAGTTACTTTTAACAGACTTACATTCCCAGGCAGCATATATTGGATTATAATAGCGAGAAGTCTCCCCCAGGCCGCTCCAGTCAGCAAGTTCGGTATGAACAGGCCACTGGACACCGCCAGGCCGAAGGTCCAGGTCGATAGGAGGAAGTACACCACCACGAACACCAACAATGACCACGGCTTATACGAGCCCATAGGGTCGTGCAGGAACGACCTCACAGACGCCTCGGGCGTTTGGAACCAGATCGCTGCTAATGTATTGTATTCGCCATCAGCACAGAATAACTGAAAATATATGGCTTGTATTACTTGGTCGTTTTTTAATAATTATTTTGTATGTAATGTGATACAAGTACTCTAGAGGAAACGGGCGGAACGGTTCTATTGAGTTTCGTTTGTGTGTCTTTGTATCACCTGCAGCGGCACTTTGGTCGGATCCTCTCCCAGGGGGCGGCAGTCGTCCAACAGAAACATCATGAGAAAGCCGCAGGAGGCACTAACTGCTGCCACCAGACATGCTTCCACCACCCTCAACCACGCCGAGCCCACGTACCTATATATTATAATAACATGAACAACAAATAAAGGATCCATCCTACTTAATTACTTTATATATTAGTTAAAAGCGATGAGGAAATGATGTTTCGTGGTATGGAGAAGAAATAAATAGGAGTCATTAGCTTGATATGTTCAAAAAAAAAAACATATCAGCACGGATATTTAATATAGTCTATCTATAAAGTCTCTTAATATGTATATTAATGATTTTTCTTTCATAAATCTAGCTATATTTAAAAATATTCCAAACATTACCAACTAACTAAAACTATTACAAAAATACACCAAGAAAGTACAAAACTTTTAATTTTATTGGATTCAATTACTATTGTGATTAAAAATAAGCTGCATACCATAAAAACTAATAAGTTTATTTACTCATCATTAAGTGAAAATATCTTCAAATGCCATAATTATACAACTTATAGTCTATGGTCGCTTAGGATACTCCATCACTATGATCGTTTGGATGTTTATAGTCTATGGTAATGATGTTATCCTACCGTATCCTGAAAACGGTCAGCTTGTAATTGATGTAGTTCCAGAGAGCTCCCAGCACACCGCCCACGACTCCAAACATCATGAACACCGGAAGCTCGTAGAATTGAAACGGAAACGGTTCCATTTTACCAAGATTGAGAAGACCTGGAAAATATAGCATGTATAATCAATGTTGCAGAATTGAAAATATTCTTCAGAAATTTTATAAGCTTATATTAATTATTTATATTTGGGTGTATTATGCGTGTTCTGTTTATGGTAACACTAAATGATTATACATATAAGTATTAAACCTGGATAACTCAATTCCCCTGGGTGGCCGTGATACGCGGACAGCGCGAAATTGAGTGTAAACGTGGAGACGACTGTCCCGAAGAAGGTTCGCCATGTCAGACCCTGGTTCCAGAAACTTGTCCCTTCCTCCAAAGAGAACAACACTCCTCCTGATACAAAGAATATTATACATTTTCATTATTTACCTTAAATATGTTCAGAATGTAATAGTTACTAATGATGGAAAACTTATGACTATAGTGTTGCACAAAAAACGACACTGTAAATTTAATTAAGCAATAAGTTTTCTTTAAATATCATAAACTATTCCACAGACCTATAGGTGCCCCAAAGGCTGCTGAGACTCCGGCCGCTGCGCCGCCGGATACGAAATCTCGTTTCTCATGATCCTCGCGGAAGTATTGGAACACCTTGAAGTCTTTGTTGAAAGTGGTGCTTTTCCCTTGAGAGATGCCCGCAGCAACCACAGCACCGCTATGGATCATGGGACCTTCCTGTAGTTAACATTAAATATCGTGAGTTTTATTGAAAAATAAAATCAATTAAATATATACAATCTTGTTCCTTTATTTTTCCTCAGAGCTATTAGCAACAAGGACATTCAACATTATTTGGATCAGTAAACAATATATTAATAGCTTATAGGTGACAAATCATCATTATATTTACAAAATTTATCTTGTTTAGATGTCCACTGCATAAAAAGATATAGTCTCAAACCTTTCCTCCAGCCAATCCCCCAACTACTGCCGTAATAACACCCACGGCTTTAACGAACAAAGTCTTTATCCGCACCACACGCGGGACTTTCACGCCGTTTAAATAGCATTTCACTTGAGGAATACCGCTGCCAGCAGCTACTGGCTGGATTTAATTATAATTTAAAATAAATATAACTGGGAGCAGATTTTAAAATTGGAATACATTTTTAAATCAGAACAAAACACATCCTATTTTTTTTATAAAAAAAATTACAATTAACGTGCATAAAATGAGTTTAAATATAATATGGATGTAAAGAATTCTAGTAGAATAAAATAGATTATGTTGGAAGTCTATTTAGTTTCATATACTTTTGATGTCATTGATAACTTTAAATAGGTCAGTCAACAAATGTTTAAAGTCACTCACCTCCACATAGGAGACCAGCATGGATCCGATGAACACTATACAAATATTGGTCAACACCCACAACAAGTACGGTATATACAATTCATCCAGCAGTACATATTTGTCAACAGCTGTGTTAAATTAAGAAAAAGAAATAGAAATTATGTACTTAAATAATTCTAATACAAAAATAACAAATATTTAAGCTCTTGAATCCTGAATATTGGTTTCCTTGACTCTGTTTTATAACTTAATATTTGATAAATTAAAAAAAAATAGTTATTTTTAAATCTATGTGTAGTCCCATAATATAGAACTCCTTATAAGAATGTTAATATGTTTCAAGTATTTAGAAAAAAGGATACATTTCTTTAGTTGTTTATATTTTATCTTTGAGAATTCTTCTATACATATATCTATTGTGAATGCTATCAGCGCTGTTATGACACCAATCAACAATACAATAAACCATCGTGCTATGTCTTTCCATACAACAAATGGGTAGCCTCTTTTCCTCTCCTCGTCAAGTAATAAATGATTTTCGCATGTATCATAATCTAGGCTCTGTAATAAGAGAAAATAGTAATATGATTTGCTTGTAAAGTTTAAATCCATCTCTAGAACGCCATATAATAAAAAGAAAATAATGAGTATATCCATATATATACCCATGTCTTATGTAAAATTAAATTTATATGCATTTTGTTAAGTTATACTAAAAATTAAATGTTAGTATTTATAAGTGATACATGTTCATGTTACAGAAATCACCAAAACATAAAAATATATAGAATAGAAGTTAATTATTACTGACAATTTTACCTCATACTTGGCTGACAAAATATTCATTGAGCCTGGCTCAATTTTTTGTACTGGCTGTCTTCGTCGGATCCCATGACTTCCATCTCCTGAGTCCTATGCAAATAATGAAATACATTTTAGGATAGTCATATTCTGACAAAAAAATATTTTTAAACAAAATTTTATGTATATTTTTAAAAATTCATGTATATGTTTAAATAAAAATGTTATGACTATTTGTAGAATGTTAATCTAATTTGAACACATTAATTAATTCATTAGATAGAATTAATACTATGTTAAAGGAAGAAAAAAATAATTATTTGTTTATATTAATATCAGAATTTACAGTAACCATGTTTTACCTGTATATCACTTGATTTATTAAGCTGTGTGAAATGCGACGTACTAGCTTCTTCTTCATTTGTTACCAAATTAGCTGTGTCCGATGTAGTTACACTTATAGTGTCGTCAACTTTCGATGAATTGCTCATATTTGAAACGCTCTTTTATCATTAAGGAAAGACAAAACAAAAATAAACAAAGAGGCGTGATAATAACACTACATGGTGATAATTATATTTCATATGATCTTATTCCTTACTCATCGGTGATTAGAATTTGTATTTTTTTTATAATAGAAAATAGTTTGTATTTTAGACCTTGGTTTTCACAATAAACTCTAATAAAACGTCATTAATAATTTTATCAACCTATGAGTATCCACTATTACTCAGTTATTAGGAATTAGCTATTATAACTCATTCTATTAATTTGTTATCAAATATCACAGCACTAATATATATTGACTACAAATTCATCAAATTAATTTCTGTCAAAACTACAATGTCAAAATCTCTGATATAGTTATGATCTTGATCGATTTTTTTTAATCGATTTTAAATATTTAATCCTGTTTATTATTTCAATTCACGATCAATTCGTCTGTTTTATACATTCTGATAAAAAACTAACAATTTATTTAAATATACTTTAATATGTTGATTGTATTTTCACGCTTATGGGTGGCATAGAATATAGAGTCAGTTTGTATTGTATCTATTTTTTCAACAAAGAAAAAAAAATTAAAATTTTGTTTTGTATATATTGTAACTTAAAAGTATTTTTTTATATTCTATATTTGAAATAAAACAATAAAGTAACATATATTTAAACATGTGCACATTTCAGTTTATTTCGTTTCAGTTTTAATTTTGATAAACTGACAAATTGTTAATAGAGATAATAATAATTTTAATGAGAGAAAATTATCACATTGATGGTGTATTGTCAGATTAAGATAAATATAGTTTAAAAATATTATCAAACAGTGATTAAATTGATAGCAGAAATCACTTGACAACGTTATCATTTTATCAGTATGTCAACTGTTGAACACTAGCGCCACTATCTAGCGCATACATACGCAATAATCAGCGTACCGTAAACAATGAAACGTTTCTATGTGTGTGTAGCTTGCTCGCTCGTTTGGTTGACAATCGCGATGTGATGTATCCTACATCATCGCATGCTGAGTTATATTTTCAACATATCTTTTTAATTTTTGTATTAGTTAAAACATTTATTTCTAAATGTTTTCTTTCGTCGTGGTCTCGTTTCTATGTTTTGATTTATAAATATGTGTAATTTGCCGCCGAAGTTCCATTCAGTGTGTCGCCTTTGTTTATCATTCTGTGGCGATAATTGCAGTGATGTTAAACTCCCAATATTCGATCGTGATAAGGATAAATCCCGGCTTTCCGAGATGATAATGACATATTTGTCCATAATGGTAAATAATTTATGATTATATTTTGATTAGCCAGTACAAGAGATACCTTTTTCTCGTGTGAAAGTTTAGCATAAGCGTAAGAGATTGTGGATACTGATAAGCGCCATTAACTTTCTCGCGGGTGTTGAGTATTTTCGCATTGTGATATCATATTACGGCCCACGCGTTGTGTGCTCGAGCGTATGACTAATGTTGTTCGTGGAAGTGATAGGCGAGGCGGTCCACAGCACGCTGTATCAGCCGCGATCCGCGCACTGATAACAAAGGAGCGCCTAATACGAGAGCACCTCCTCATATCTCATGCTGCGAAATGCTAGCCATACCTGTATACATTACCCATCTATACACAATAGGCACATAAAACATTTTGAATGTTTATAAGTAACAAGAACTAACATGAATAGATAATACATTTGTCTACCAATGGTGCTATTTTGAGAATTATAAATTTCTAAATATAGCATTGCATCTTATGTATGGGGAGAACTTTTGCCCTTTGCTGCTATCTAAGTTTAAGTGATTGCCTATAAACATAAAACAGGTTTATGGGTTTTTCTTCATTCTAGTTGTCAGATTGAGTTGAGATGAATCATTTTATGTGATTATTGTAGAGATCACATATAGAAATGATGTGAAATATTTGTTATAGTATGATTGTTTATTTGTAGGTATCATCAGAGGACATGCTGCCACAGGTGGTATGTGGAAGCTGTGCACACAAACTTGATGAGTTTCACACATTCAGAGAACTGACACATAAGTCAGAGAGACTTTTGGAACAATTTGTACAATATGCTAATTCACTATCAGGTCCGAAAGAGGTAAGTAATTAAACATATATTTATTTCATAAAGACTAAATAAACTCATTTACAAATACTAACTAATATAAGTGATATACTTTTATATGATATATATTTAAACATTCTTATGCGTAACTAGAGTCATTGATGATGTTAATGTATCTGATGGGTTCACTTCTCAGATTCTTTTTATATAAATCCTTAACAAAGTTGACAAGGACCCCACATAGCATTCCAATACCGACAACTGTGGCTACTCCCAGTATGCTCCACAGTACATGCTTAGGTTTCAAATCTTTTAGTGAAAATCTATTTTTCTGTGCAAATGTTGTGTCTAATGAAGGGCATAGGGGTGCTGTAAAATTTGTAATATATGTCCCACTCAACCTCATTGGTGCAGCACAGCTGAAAAATAATACGGGCATCAACAAAATGGCACTTGCCAGAATGGCCTAAAACAATATTTTAAATGGTGTAATGGACTCACTAAGGTACTTCTCCAGATCTGAACTTAGTTCCGGCTTCTTGTCTAGTAACAATATCTGCTAGATCACAGTTACACAGCCAATTGTTGCCTGACATCCCTAACACTTCTAACCTGTTCCATTGAAGCAAGTCAGTTGGGAGTTCGCTAAGATTATTTTCATCAAGATATACCTATAAAATAATGTTTTATATATAAAGTTAGAAAAATATAAAGCTTGTGAGAACATAACATTTTTTCTAGACTTATCAAATATAACCTTTTTTTTTTTTTTAATTTTAAAAAGGTTCATTAATTAAAAGTTATATAGGACATTGGCAGATTTATGTACAGCATATGTATCTTATAAGTTAAAAATTAAAAGTATCATATAAATATATTGTTATTATTAAAGAACATTTTTAAATATGATAAGTTGTGCAATCAACTGTTATCAAAAGCTACAAACTGATTGATCAGCTGACCTGGTTATTTGCTTGACTTGTTGGAAAATATAACTGGGTCGAACCAAAATGCATTTATAGCTTCTATGAAGGCACACATCAGTCGCTATTTTACTTACAATATGATTAATTTACAATGTAATGTTATTTACATATCTGAGTCTGATTTTTGTTTACAAGTCTATGATTATAGAAAAAAATTTAGGCAACTATTTCATAGAAATATGTTTTATACTGCTGCTTACTATTAATTTTTCTAATCACATAAATAAATATATGTATATGTGACCACTGCTAGACATATCTTTCATTAAGCTTCTATTACTTTTAGATACTATTAATATATATTTTTTTTATTAAAAAAAAAAACCGTGAGAAGGTCACGTTATTGGCTGTATAAAAAAAACCGAATCAATAAGCGTCACACGGATTAGTTTAAACTGTGACGTTGTATTTTTTTTTTTACAAAACTCGTACCTCTTTCAACGTCCATTTGTCTTTGATTAATCGAAAGGCGTTATGGCTTATGTATCGTAAGTTGCGATTGTGACACAGGTGCAAAACACGCAGGCTCTTCAACGGCGTGAACGTACTGCGTTTCACTTCTTCCAAGTTATCGTTTTCACCGACTTCTAATTCGAGAAGATTTGACAAACCTATTAAAATAAACATAGAGACGATAACGTTTAGAAAATTGATTGTATAATAATAATTATGAATCATAGGAATACATTGTACGTTAGTTTTTAGAACGTTAAATTATGATGTGTATACATTTTTCTCGACTAATGATATTTAAATTATTAGACGATGCGGATACTGATTCATTCTATATGCTTCATTACAAAATCTTTGCGGTACATTATATAGACTAATGTCTGTAATATTTTTGATGCACTACTCCCAGTAAGCTTTGTTACATCTTGCCCTTCACTTTTAATTCATTGAAAGTATGTCCGGCTTATAAAAGTCTAACACAAAATCCATACATCACTGATATTTATCCCTACGATTATAATTTTGAATATAAAAAAGAAAGCTATACAAATTATGTAATATTGAAAGTTATCTGTGGGCTAAAAATTCGTTAAGTTTAATGGCGGGAAATTCTAAGAATTGTCGCTCGGCGTTTATAAGTTGTTGAATGTAATAATCATAAAATTACAAGTCCACAAGTCGGCGCTTTTTAAGCTCGGTGACATTTATATCAATTTGAACACTTAAAGTCGTGATCGGAAATAATTGTGGATCCAATATATTTAACACGATATATCTATACGACATAATAATGATTTTAATATATGTGTTTTAAGTGAATAAAAACATGTTATTAATAAACTCACCAATAAAACTGTCGTCATTGAGTTCCACGATGGGGTTGTTGTTGAAGGTGAGATACTTTAGGGTGCTGCCGACGAGGCTCAGACTCTCCGGTACTGTGAGAAACTTATTCCCTGACAGATCCATCTGTCGTAAGTTCAAAAGACCCCTGAATGTATCCAACGGTATAGTGTCTATATCCGTTTTCGATAGATCTAATACCTGCGAAGTGTTATGTGATTATGTTATCTTTATTTAATTATCCAAATACGCGTCTTCGTTTCTATAAAGATATACAAATAATCGTTTGTCCTAAAAAACCTGCAGATTGATGTGATAAAGACGGCGTAAGTAAAGACTAGTTTCAAATATTTAACTTAGAACAATGTTTTGGTAACAAAATAGAGGAAATACTAAAGACAGACGATTATTAGCTGTTTATTGTTGGCGATCACTACTATGATGATTATTTCATTATCTCAATTACATTATATATGATTTATATCAGATTGAAATAAAAAAAATCTTAACAAAATTCTTCAGCATACTAAAGACACCTCATCCTAAAGGTCCGTTTATTTATTTTTTTGTACATATATATTTTATTCGTAATGTTTTCTATCATTCTATTAATGGCGAATTATTTTTTTTTGATTAAAACGAAACACAATTTCACTAACTGAACCTAAATTTTATATTTCGTGATGCCTTATTATAAATTAATTATTAAAAAAATATTCTGCTTTACTGAAATCTCTTCTTTTATACAGCTGCCAGTTGTTTGATAAATTCACAACGAAGAAATTAA
Organism: Danaus eresimus; assembly: GCA_018231745.1. Classification (NCBI taxonomy): domain Eukaryota; kingdom Metazoa; phylum Arthropoda; class Insecta; order Lepidoptera; family Nymphalidae; genus Danaus; species Danaus eresimus. The sequence continues at coordinate 9,594 of DVQP01002009.1, forward strand.
ATGATAGTAAATAAAATATAAATATACCTCTAACTTAGTGGCACTCGATAGAGCCATTACAGTGACATGGTCCAAGATCTCTATAGGATTGTTGTTAAGGTACAGACGGGTCAAGTTCGGTGTGAAATGGAATAGATATCTGTCCAAAGAGTGAATTCTGTTGTAACCCAAGTTAAGTGTCTCCAGAGCGATGCTGCTGTGCTCGCCGTTGTTGTACTGACCTTGGAATATCTCACTTCGGAGCACGTCGCCTTAAATAATGTACAGATCAATTTACGCCGCAGTGCTATTGCTAATATAATTTTATGTTTCAAATGCTATGTGTATATTTTCCTCTTTTATAATAATTTATAAATTTATTTGTATGTAAATTTAATGAAGGAGAAAGAATAATTTGTTTAAACATGATCATCAATTATATTGTTGATAATTATAGTAAAATACTAAAAGCCCATTAAAGCTGATTATACATGTATTTATTCACTCGGATACATTTCATAATATCGTAATGTCATTTGTAAAAAGTCGAATTAAATAAATTTATTAATACATTTGATATAAAAAAAAATTAAGACAAGAAAATAGATAGATCGCTTCAATCGATTTCGATGATTAAACTATGTGATAAGAGATAGTTTAAACAAATGTTTGCTTATAAATTATTAAATATATGTCATTGTACAAATATGTACTTTTACATTGTGTAGTTAACCCGGTATGTAATCGATTTAATGTATGCCATGTGACGCTCACCTGACAGTCTGTTGTTGCTGAGGTCCAGATATACGAGGCTGTGGATGTATCTGAAGGCTTTGTCCTGAATTTCGTTTATCCTATTAGATTTGAAACTGATAGCTATCCTACTGGCTCGTATCGTGTCTAATACAGTTATGTTTGTGATGCTGTTGTTGAAGAAAGTTATAAGGACATGACCGTCTGAAATTTATTTTAATTATGTTTTAAATTATTACTCATCTTAAAGATATATGTATACAGAATCGTTATTGAATTTACGTCTGTGTGTGCCGTTATCATTTTGTATCGCATTATTTTGATATCTGTACGGAAAATCGTTTTTCTCGGAAACATCCAAGTTGTTGTCTCTTTGTATTATATAGTGTATAGTAATTGTTTAAGCAAACATTACATATAAGGCGTAATACGTCAATATTTTAGATATAAAATTATCGAAATGATTTGTAAAAAACGAACCTTTGTCATCGGTTTTATTTATTTCGTCCGGCCAATGTGGTATCGTATCAATCTTGCGCCTGGAGCAATTCAAAGTCAGATTATTTACATCTTGTACTGATAAATCGCAGGCTTCGCCTCGGACGTCTGCACCAGCGGTCGCATTAACTAGGACGCCAGCTAACATAAACACCTACGAAAGGAATACCACATAACTAACACATAATAAACATTTCTTCAACTTCATATCGCTGTAAATATTTTCCACTCACTGCATAAAAATCTATTAGATGGAACATCTTCGGAATATGAAAGGACACTGGCTGTACACCTGATAATGTTTTATAATCTTATCACGAGAGCGCTATCACACTGTAATTATTAGGCCGGCACCTCATTGGTGAACGCCTTTTATCTATATACGTATTAATGAAGGCGTCTATACAAACATTATTCCTTTTATAGGATATCCTGAACGTGACCGCCGACAAGTTGGAAGAAATTATAAAGTCCTTAAACGAGAATGATTACGACGATCCCATAAAGAGCAAGTATGACGAGATCGGCTCCCCGGACTCCACCGAGGAGATGAAGAACCTGGAGAGTCGGCAGGCGGCTGTGACACTGCTGCAAATAAAAAACTACGATCCAACTAAATACGCCGTCAAGACTGAGGAAAGTCCTCACATAATGTTCAATAGCGTTCCGAGTTTACCGCCCGCCGACAGAGCGAGAGAGGTTATGCATTGTAATGCCGTCATAGATATAATAAGCAAGGCTGTCGCAGTGGCACAGCGCGAGAACGTCGACTCTCAGAGCTACCAGCAGAATTACACGAGCGGCATAGGCAGGACGTCCTCTACGGCCGCCGAGCTAGCGTACACGCAGGACTACCCCGAGGAGCAGTACGCTGGGTACAATGCCGCTCATGACGTCACCAGCCCCGCCAGCGATGACGACAACAAGGAGATGGACCTGTCTCTATACGGCACCATCAAGAACGAAGCGGTGGAACAGAACGAGCAGTGCGAGCGTGACACGAGCGGCTTCCTACAGAGGAATCACGCCAGTAATAAATCCAGCTTCGTCGAGGAATACAAGCAGCACGTGTTCGGGCAAGCTAAGAAGCATAATGACAGCTCGCCCGTGTACGAGGAGTGCAGTCAGAGTAGCAGCGGCTCAGACCCTGACAGACTACAGATGGACATCTCTGAAGTATCGCAGGTATTGATAGTATAATATATGTTATATGTCGTGTGAGAAATATATTGAATTATAATTATTTTAAAATAATTTTGTTCAGAGCACATATTTGATAATACAATCATCCTCGCAGTCAATATTTTTATACACCAATTGATAATGCAACATAAATAGTGTATTATAAATAAAAGCTATTTATAAAAAATAATCCTCCTTAAAATAGCTATAATCTTTACTGGCCTTCTCTCACGATTCCGTGGGATTCTTTTGATAGTATTGCGTTGACTTCAATTCATTCAGCAATTATGATCATCATCATCATCATCGTATCTAGAGTCTTGGCAGAGTCGTCGTGATCATCACTTATCAGTCATCTGTATACATGATGACATTTTTAGGAAGATAGTTACAGTGGTCTTCCCTTGCCTTTTTGTTGCTCCTTAGACCCCAAGGCTTGCTGTAGTCTGCTAGTCAGTAGTGTTTAAATACTATTAGAAATGATGAGTCGGAAAAGCTCACATTGGTACTTGCCAGGTTTCGAAACCGCGCCCTCACGTATGAGAGGTGGGCATTTCAACTTTAAGCCACCACGAGTTTTTTAGCAATTATATTAGACTATAAAAAATATAAAAAAACTATACCAGTTCAATATAACGAGATTTTTTACAAACAAACAATCTTTTACACTTGAATGTATGTAAAATATAACAAAAATTTTCCTGTGGGTAAAATACAGTCAAATTAATTCTCAATATCATTATTAGGACCACACAAAATTATTTGAACACGAATAATTTTATTCATAGCTAAATTACATTTAGCTAAATTTTATTCATAGCTAAGTTACATTTAGCTTAATTATATTTAATTTCGAACGTATACTTAATGTTAATACCAAATATCAATAAATAACTAATATCACACACATCATCATCACCTTTCAATCACATATATGTGTGATATATGTGTTTTAAATGTGAAAAAATGTTTATTTATCAGTGTAGTCTACAGTAGGCTTTATGGCTTTCAAAATATTGTTTTTATAAAATGTTAGGGTTCTAAATTGTGTATTTCTGTAAAGGACGATCCCGAAGAGACGCAATCGGTGCCATCAGCTCAGTCTTCCCCCAAGCCACCCCACGACAACGACACGGATAAAGAGTCTCTGTGGCAGGCGCTCCACAAACAGAACGGTAATACACAGATTATAAAAAGAATAAAAAGATATTGAACAAAGACAATAAAGAAAATTTTAACAACGACATAATTATGTCAAAGTGGATAACAAGAGTTTTCATTCTATTTAACAAAACTTGAATTTGGAACGAATGCAATAATATGTATGTAATATAATGAGGTTAATTCCCGATCATTGTGCATAATGTGATACGTGGCACAGGTCGCGGCGGCGAGGCGACTCACCTGCTGCGGAGGCTCATCAACAGCAAACACCTGGGCATGACGGTGTCCCCGCTCCGGGCCGCGCCCTCGCCACTACCACAGACACACCCGCACACACACAACGGCACGGTCTCACCGGTGAGTACACAC
>DVQP01002010.1:0-13536 GCA_018231745.1 Danaus eresimus
CCCGACGTTTCGGTTACTTTACAGTAGTCGTGATCACGGGCAGACGAGATGTGTTTTTTAGTTTCATTTAAATGTTAAATATGTTGAAATAAATACCCATTATTGTTTTATTCAAAAAGGTATTATCCAGGTCTTGCACGGTACGTCGTACGTGTTAAGACACTACTTAAAATTATACGATTCGCTACTCTCCCTTCCATTCCTGTTACCAAGTATTCAAGTTGAAAATATACCTCTCATAATAGACACCATAATGTCATTTTATTATCAAGGTTTGTCCATGAAATTCTCTAATGCATAATAAAACAAGCTTAAATTTTCAAAGAAATAATAAGCAAATTATATAAAAGATAAAAAGTTTTTTAATAATTTTGAATAGTATTTCATTTTTATAAGTGCTTTTATACACTCAAAATCTTATTATTTAAAGGGGATTTCTAGGTGCTGGCAAGATAAATAGCACAGTAGGTGGTTAAAATAATTCAACAGGAATTCTTTTATTTCTCTAACGTAAAAATGAAGATATAACAACAGATTTTTCTTAAATATCATTTAATAAAGTAGTTATTACTTGTGATATCTATAATGGCTTACTGATAAAGGTATTTGAGTGTGAAATTAAACAAGCGTTTTTTTATTTTGTATCGACTACTACTTTATAACTACAAAGATCTGTGAGTTCAAAATTTCAATATAAGATGAAACCAGCATCCCTAAAGTTTTCATACGTATATTCTTATCGATGTTTTAGACGATGGGAACACGACGTCGCTTATTTAATCCTGACTCCCTTGGAGCATTGTAAAAGTGTTGTAAGGCTTAAAACTGTTTGAATTTTTATAATGTACCTTGAAACCACAAAAACGTGGTTCGTGTCGTGGGCAAAAAATATTTAAATATGTGTGTGAATCGGTTTTTACCAGTATTTTTACTTACTGTTACAGAATTCACGAAAAATTTTCAATAAAATCATGTTTAAAACTGAGTTCAATTTGTTAATATATAATTGAGATATTGTTATCATAGTATTTCCTACATATAATATAAAATATTTTTTCCATTTAGAAATTCGTATTTGTAAAACAGAAAAACCAGATATAGCAATGAAGGCGATATTAATGACGTCGTCAGATTTGTCCCATGCGGTTTGCGGTAGATTTGATTGATAGTACTGTCACCGGCTATGGATGTTATAACCTCTGACCGCGAACACATTTGAGTTTACATACGAGTTGATAACTCCTGCTCATACCACTTTTATGGCAAAGCCCCTTTTCCTTTCAAGGGTCAAAAGAAATTATTATGTTATTTTTAACCCTCCAAAACTTTTTCCGTGTATGTAGGGCTAAAGTAACTTAATTCATATAGAATATATCATCATAACCCTATTCTTCTGACACATCCAAAATATACTTGTACATACACATATAATATAATGAAAATAAAAACTATAAGTTGACATTTTCCGTTGGAATTCTTAAATTAAATTGTCATTGAAATGAAATTTATAAATGAATGGTCTTATATAAAGATAAGCGTCACGTCCGTGGATTATAAAGCAATTAACTAAATATGGAGAACATTCGATGTTATAATACATTAAATTACGTTTTGATTCGCTACCTTTTTGTAGAAAAAAAAAATACATATTTTCTTAAAATTTCCTGCAAATCAATATGTTATATTTTACGGTTTCTACTTACAGCTTAGAAATATGGAGTTAATTATCTTGTAAGAATGAAGCTTCTTATGTTATCCTTAAGTACTTCCAACTTTATTGTCACCGCAATTATCCAGGAGATAAACCGTAAGTGTTTAATTCGTTGTATTATAATGTGGTTATTAATTTTCATCGAAAGATAAGAGTATTAAAAGAAGTCATATAGAATCTTTAGTTTCTCAATTAATAAGTAATTAAATATGTTGATTATATCCTGGCCATTGTGTGAGTGAGTTTTCCTATATGTAATGTATGCAGGCCCAATATGAAAGTGACCAACATTTCCAATAAACTAGAATGTAGTTTTGTCGTCATAATTATTTTATCGTCTGGTCATATATACTTACGTAAATATCGCGCGTAGCAAGTCGTGAACTAGAGATTTGCCAGGTTCAGCTAAATATATTTTAGCATCACAAACACTTTTTAAAACACACGCTTTTCCATTTAAATTATGCCTGAAAATGTTTAATTAATTACAAACAATATTATTAATTTATGGTATCGTTAACATTATCATTAGATTAATAACTATAATAATAAATAAACGTATTCTACTAAAAAGATACTCACAGATTAAAAGCATTCTGCAGTCGCTCCCAAAATTCTCTTTTCTGGCGATGATGAAGCTTTTTTCTCCAATGTTTATTCGAAAATTTTGCGTCTGGCAGTGGGAATAAAACATCTATTTCTAAGGCTAAATTCCATCCTGCAGGAGCGTGAGTTAGAAATGCCTTTACAAGTGATATTGTGAGCTGAAAAAAGTTATTTGAGACGTTTCGTTACTTTCCATTTAAAAATCACAGTTCACAATATATAAATGTATCGTTTATCGGCTTAAAATCAGAAGCTTAAAACATAGAATATATTACTAATTACATTGTGTATCCATCCAATAAAATCTAAACAATAATTATTCATGAGGTATAAGGTTTGTTTAGTATAACATTATTTTACTGCGCTACTGCTAATTAATCTGATATACAATTACAATACTCATCAAATATGCCAGAAACTCAATATATTATTAATCTATTATGCTATATTAAATTGAACACTTCGATGGCGAGTCATTACTGTGGAGTTATTTTGCTAATTTCAATCGTCGTATTACATATGTACGTTATGTTATATACACATATATTTATATACACTACCTACAATTTCTTAAGAGAATTAAATTATAAAATTACACTATTTAAAACAACATGTTTTTGGTTGATTTCACTGAAAACATATTCTCTATTACTCACCACAATATTACTTTTGTCAGGAAAAGTAAGATGTCTTCTTTTTCTCAATAAATTATAGGACGTTTTAACATTTGGACACTCATCCGTAGAATTAGTATTATGACACATAGTTACCATCAAAATTGATAGAAAAAAAAGGAAGAACACTTTCATTATTATTACAGCACGTCAGGCCGAAGCGGTGATCACTAATGCTTCGGTTTACGGTGTCACTGTTTGCTGTCTAGTTTAGCGAGGAGCTATATTATTTGGAGATGCTTTAAATTAAAAATCAACTTTTAATTCGATAAAAATGCGGTTTGTAATTTTGTACTTATCCCTTTTTATTGTGAAAGGACACCAAGTAGAAAAAAAATGCAATAGTAAATCATACTTTTACTATCAGTAACCTGAAAAATACGAACAAACTGTAGCCCTTAATGTTATTATGCTATTCTATAACAATCAGTGTTAATAACAGTGCACATCAAGGTTAAAATCATGTGGCCTAAATTACCTAACTTCTTATTGATTTAACCTTACATTTATTTACTTAGAAAACTGTAGAATACAGCTATCAAAAATATATAATATATTCCTTTATACATATGTTATATGTCAGTCTCACCGTACAAAACTAACAACAGTTGTGGTATAGAATTGATCACGGAGCAAAAATAAAATGTCTGTGCAGTTTTCAATAGTTTTGTCAATCTGTTTGAATCAAAAACTTGTCAGTTTTTGATACGCGAGCAAATTGGAGTTTATCAATTGGCCCGACGTTTTTTGTTTGCATTCAGGTGAACACGAGGAGATATCAGATTAACAACAAATTGAATAACTAGCTTTACTTTACATTTCTATTCAATATTTGCAATTGAAACTGAAAAACGAATTAACAATGTATACTTCCGTAGGAACGATGTGTTTCATGTGTAAATTAATTTAAAATATTGCAACTTTAGTTCTCGTTTTATTTAAGTTTTGTGTAAAACAAAATATTAAGCCATTCCTTAGCATTAGCTTAATCTTCATACTGTTATTTTTATAATTTACGATTAAACTGCTACATACCTCGAAAACATTATTTGTGAGCTAAATCATAAAGATTGTTTCATTTAAATATTAAAATTCATAACAACCCAAAAGTCTTCGTAAAGTTTTCACGCTATTAATAAAATGTTATTTTTCAACGCCTACTGTAACGTTATTAAAGTAATACATATAGACGATTTGTAACATTTTAAAACTATCGTTACTGGAATATTTAGCAGATTATTAAAATATAACATTTTTTTTATTTACATTACAAAAACATATTTAATATTTTTATACAATAATCATACTTTTTTCATAATTTATGTATGTGCCTACGACTCATAAATACTTATTCCATAACATATAAATCACGACAAACGAAGTCTACCTGACATTTCCTAGAGGCTGTTCACTGACCCAGGATGTTTGATCAAAAAATTAGAGCGGGTGCCGTCTCTCATTACGTTAGTTTAACACCTTCATCTTCCCGAAATTTCGTAGAGCAATCTAATTTATGCTCTGCCTTCTTGACTTAATGTTTACATTTGCCTATTAACTTTTGTCTGGAATTTCGTCTTTAAATTCTACAAGTCTATTTGGAAAGCGCCATTGTAGCTCTGTTGAACTTTGTCCCAATTGTGTTGCGTAATTTTGAGTTTTTCTCTATTTAAAGTACGAAGTAAATTAAACGAAATATATTAATTATGATGGAATCAATTATTTAACTTTCATTAACATTATTTGTCTTTTTTATAATAAAGGTTTAAAATAAGGTTTTATATAATTTACCACAAAACAAATAAATTTCAATTAAAATATCATTTTTTTTTCAATTATAATTTCTATGATTTACAATTATTTTCTTAATTTAAATAGTCGACATGTATTTTCAACGCATTTCTTAATTTTACTGTAAAATCAAGAAATTAATTTAAATATTAATTGCAGCTTTATTTTTTATATTTGTAAGACCGCAAATTCCATGTGCTATGTTCATATACGAATCAATAAGCGAGAAAATAAATGAAACATTGGCTGCAGATGTCTTTTAATATGATAAACTAATATTTTTAATTTTAACGTTAATTGTTAAGTACAAAGTTGACGAAGCTTTTATTTAAAATCAGATATAAATATATATATACACGAGTAAATTTCGGGAAAATAGATTTTATTCTCATAACGTCGTCGGCAACTTTGTAAATTGAAACCAAAGAATTTGACTATCAAATTATAAAATAAAACTAACATACTAAATTATTGTTATATATGAATATTTATAAGATTAATGAGTTATTTGGATTTGTGGCAGTGCTTGTATAAATTATCGCAACTGCCTTTGCTTCTATGAGCCGAATCGTATTGGCTTAATTCCTCGCTATTATATTTACTCCCCTCGGGTAGACTGCAAGTGAAATGGTAAATTATTATCATGCACATCAAAAGTTAATTAATTTTTTAATTACTCAGATGTAATTAAATTGTAATATATTCTACTTGAAAATATTAATAGCAAATTTTTCAGTGGAGCTTAGCTTTGCTCTTCTAAAGACATAAATTTTAAGTATACACCTTGGTTTCCCTAAGCGATTTCCTAAGAGAACTAAATAAAAACTAATGTAAGTCAACATTACTCACGTAAAAGTCACTCTCAAGATTTCTTCAATAAACGTGCCCTGCTTTCCACTGCTTCGTCCGGCTTCGCATAGCAGACGGAGTATACATTCTCGACCACTCCAACCAAGTCTGTAATAATATAAACTTAATTGGTTGAAAGGTTCAGAAGTTTCCAGACTCTTTTACAAGACATTTTTAAAGGGGGCTTACAAATATAGATTTAAAATTATAATATTTCCTGACAGCTTAGGTTTCTTGAATAATTTAAATCGTAATTAATTCCTAAGTGTAAATCAAATAAACAGTACCATAACAAATAATAATATGCATTCCCATAAACTATGGATTTGCTTTTGGTATTACAGAGCAGTTATTCGCAAAATATTTTGCTACGTAAGGAATCAAGGTTCGTCTAAAAATATAATTTGGGAAGAAAAACAGAGATAACTTTAAATGACATTACAAAATTCCAGAGATCTTTGATAAAACAGACGGAAACAGAATTAGGACGGATGAACGGTGTGATAAAAGTGTGATATAGAATAGTTGAGGGAGATACATGAAGGTTCACATTATTATATAATCCTTTCGTGTTACACTTCGAACTTGACAAATTCACTTTACAAAGTTAAATCCAACTAAGCCGAGCAGCGAAGCGAAACACGTATAAATGTTTTTGAAGAATTTTAGTTTTAGAAGTTTTTACCTTATAAAGGCACGTATTTCTACGTTATCTTTCACTAAAAGATAAAAAAGGAATAAAGGTACCGTAAAATCTTAATACCGTTGTTTTTCTCGCAATGTCCATAACGGGAAATTTTTAAAAAAAGCAAGAAGAACACTAAATCTTTAAGAAACTGTTAAATAAATTAAGAATAATGTCAAACAGAATGAAATAAATTGTATTTTTAATATGTTTTTAAAATATATCTCTATTAAAGGCGCTAAAGAGATTTAAAACTTAGCAAATTTGAAAATTTTGGACTCAATACAACTAAGAGAATAAGTTGACTTAGGGACGCTCGCCTCCACATAATATGATACTCACGCCTGTAAAAACTTTTCAAGTTGCGTATATAAACTTTTCCTCCCTTCTCTATGAAAGTCGATAGTTGATGTATCAGCGCCTTCGAACGGCTTAATACTTTTTTGCTCCTCATGTAATTTCTGAATGGATAGAGGATTATCCAAACTATCCAAACTTCGTTTAGCGAATGCTGGATTAACTATTGGTCGCCTAGAATCAACAAATTAATAAAATTCGTTATTTTTTAGAAGAGATATTATTTTCTGAAGTAATAAGAAATTTGTTTGAAATCATGACTATTGATTGCATTTTATTAAGGCATTTTCCAATTAAGCCTAACAATAAAATATATATACAACAATAATTCAAAAAGCAATTAAAATAGACACAAACAACGTTGTAATCGTTAAAATAAAAAACAAAATGCACCACACCAATACAAATGCTTTGAAACGAAATTGCTTCATGATTAAAAATGGCTACAGTTAGTCAGCTGACAATGTGCGGATTAACTAATAAATCACTTACAACATTGCTACGGGAAACTAAATTGAACTTAATCGATACTACATCGTATACACTCAATTTTCTAAGACAAAATGAATAGCAGTTATTTACAGAATGCTTACTTTCTGTACGGCTTTTTTGTTATAACTTTTCCCGTCTCATCCAGATAATAAATTAGCTTTGATACGCCGTCTCTGTTCTGTGCTGTGTGTAATTTCTCGTATTTTTTGAAGATATTAAATAATTTGGGATCGGTTGGTAGCTCCCAAGCTAGAGCGGCCGTGTTACCAAACCAGACGACATCGCCGACTTGCAAATATCCATGATTCTGAGCGCAAAAAACTAAAAAAAAATATCAATTGACAAATGTTGCTTTGTTAATTCTTAACCTCAAGTTCAATTTTCAATGGACCTACCTAACTGGAACGAGCTGCCATCAGGAAAAATGAGATATCGCTTTCTTCTTGAAAGGATCTTGGAGTGGTTTTGATCTTCACTTGTATACGTTATGTCCGTTAAATTCTCTCCACATGATGACAAAACTACTTCTAACAATAGAAGCAGTAGAATTTTGAAGCATCTCTTTTCCATTATACACAAACTAAATCTGTTACGGAAGAAAAATTATAACATGAAATGTTTCATTTCACTTAAACACATTTGATATGTCCGAAGAATAAAACAATGGCTAGATCGAATGTAACACAAATTGAACGAGCAATTAACAGGTCATTAATTCATTTAAAAGTATATTTATCGGCTTAAACCTCAAACTGAACTTAAGATTGACTTATTCTTGTAAAATTACTAAGATTGTAAGCTTTGCCAGGATATTCAAGAAAAAAAAATTTAACCACTTAATTTGAATACATAGTTTGATACCCATATATAATATTAGTTAGTATTTTTACTTTTCCAAGCACTCAATTTCATATTACCTATACTAAGTTACACGTAAAAATTCACCAATATTATACGATGCTGTATTCTTCTTATGCTTGGAAAACGGAAAAAAACAATTCCTTTTTCAGCTGCGTAAGAATTATATTACGTTTGAATAATTTGCTGACACTTCAGCATTAAATTCTATTCGCATAATAAAAAGGATAATTTAACTTCAATGAAACTTTTCTGAAAGGTTAAAGTTCATTTGCGTCTGTACGAAATAATGTTAGACATTTATTAAATAATATTTTTTGACTCAGACTAAGCTACTTAAACCTACTTAATTTAATTAAAAAATCTTTCTTACCTGGTTGTCTTAATTAAATATACGTCTAAGCCACCAGTATTACATTCAAAATAAATTGAAACGAAAAGTTTTTAATTCTTGGAGATCTCGCTTTAAAATTCCAAGTATAACTTCAGGAATGTATTCAAGAAATGGTATGTATGTTATGTTGACCGCTTTGTTTTGCAGCTAATAGATGGTTGAAATAAAGTGATCTGTTTTTCTTATTTGCATGTATCTGTTTCAATTTGTACGATGGTTCAAATGGCAAGCAATTTATCCACACTTTACACACAATTAAGGCTTGTGAACATTCAAAGAGAAAAGTGTTTAAAGTAAAAAATATTTCAAATTATATGAAGTCTTACAACAAAATTATTATGATTATTATTTAATTACTATTCACTTGCTAACATTTATGATATGTATTTTATTTAATTCGGTTATACATTTTACATCTAACTGGTAAAATATTTACAAAGATAATAATTAAAACGTCTATATTTCTTTCCCAACATTTTTAGACATATTTGTATTTACAATTTCATATATTGCTCAGAAACGAGTATATTTATGTATCCTAACATTTTTAAATTGAAAATACGTAAATATTAAAATCAAATAACATATTATTATAAATATCGAAATAAAAAGATAAGACTTGTTTTAAACTATTTTTTATTTATAACACTTTTCGACACAAGTATACATAAAAAAAAGTCTTGAACTGTATCGACTAACTGTAACCATCGCTATAACAGGTAGGGTATAATGAGCGACAGTCATCTTGAGACGAATGGGCCTTGTCGTAGTGTCCGCCTCCTGAGTTGCCCTTTGGTAACCTAAACAAATAAGCAATGCTTATCATAACTTAATCATAACCAATAAAACTTACTCATTAACTAATGTTTTCATCGATTCTCATCAATAATTATTTGTAGGGTAAATAAAATGGATTTAATTCTTCATTGTATAATTTAAAACTGAAATTCCTTTGTTCTTTCACTCACATTGTGTTATCAAATTCAAATTACATACGCGAACTTAAGATAGTTTTCAAGTATTACAAAACAAATAAACTACTCCATAACATTTAATTCTGAACACAAACCCTCTAAACTAAGAGCATCCGAGATATTCATACTTACGTAAAGACAACGCGTAGCATCTCTTGCAAGAATGTACCCTGTTTCGAAATCTTCGCCGACTCGCATAGTTTGTAAAGAACGCACTGAGGACCGTCGCCCCCCAGACTGGAACAGGTGTTACTTGACATCAGGTATTTCAACATAGCGATCTAGCTCTACGTAAAAATAAAATTTCAAACTTCAAAAGATTTTCTCTTTAAGCTCGTAAGAAATTCTTGGCTCATTTAACAAATTATTTTTTGTAGACACCGGTGTTTTAAGTAAACAGTGAGGCTCTTTGAAAATAGAATTTTATCGAAACCAAGTCTTGCTAATGATAAAAAAGTATTATTTTAATACTTATGAAGGTATTTAAATTGTATTCAACTTTCCAATATGATATTAATTATAGAATGAATATATACAATATAAAGTATGTTATATACGTAAAAACTTTCAAGTTTCATTAATCCCTTTTTATATCCCAAAAAAGTAAGTTAAGGATATTGTTGGCATTTAAAAGACAAGTTTCAAATATAGACTGGAGGATCGCTGTATTAAATCGCAAAAGAAAAAAAGCATTATGGCACGAAATTTTGGTAATTCGAATCTGGCTCGTGCTGACTTATGAAGAAATTTATGTGAACTTTATTTTAAGCATTTAGGTCAACATTGATCGAAATGTTACAAACGTAATTAAATAGCTTCCAAAATGATTTACCATTCATTTAAATCATTTATATTAGCTCAATATATGCAATGTATGTCATTGTTTACATTTTCAACATTAAAATTAATGTACTTTGATTTTAATACAAATTATATATAAAAAATATGTAAATCACTTAATAAGAATACAAATATATATATCTGTATTCTAAATTGATATCCATTTATTTATTTTTATTGGAATTTCAAAATTTATGCAACAAAAATACAGCTACGAAGCCTTAAATCTCATAATGTATATTACATTTCCATATTGCATTAACCAACGGCCTGGCTTTATGCATATCGAAACAAGTCTTCATTTTCAAATATATTTGTCATGCGAGTATCAAAATACATATTATGTTAAAAATATTAATAACCAATCTTTATATTACCTAGTAACTTGATTGCTTTAGTGCTTATAATTGTATACAGTAAGGAAAAGTCACAGTAATAGAAATACATTAATTACTACGATTTAATAAAGACCTTATTTAATTATGACTATCTTGTTAATCGAAGCATTACAATTAAACAGACATTTCAATTAATTCATAACATTTCATTTTATTAGTTATTCATAAAACATTTACCGCTGTCTGTTAATGAATATCTACCTCGGCCTTAATAAAAACAATCCCAACGAAATTAATAACCCAATATCAACAAAATTATTAAATTAATAATGCACGATGAAACGGTTCAAGAATGATATTAACTAATTAATTTTGTATAATACTGTTTTGATTTTAGATTAATAAGAAAATTTCTGAAATTTGATTCTCGAATACGTGAACAATCAAGCTTCAGTTCGAAAGAAAATTCAATTAGAATTATAATGAAGCAATTGTTGACTCCGTTAAGTTCCTTTTAATTAGAATGTTCATCAATTTGAATAACTTTATTTCAGAATAGAAATTGTATTTGGTTTAGATATTTCTGAAATATGTCTTTCACTTTTGGTTGATGTGTTTGAAATCAAAACGGAGTATATAAATTAATTTCCCTTTCGTTATCTGCTTATGTTTCTATTAAATGTTATGAAAATTGTAATATCGATGTGTCATTTAAAATTCGTAATGTATAAACCAGTCTCCTACAAGCAGAGAAGGTTTATCAAAAAGAATATGACTTTGATAACGGTGATGATAGAGAGACGATCCTGATATTATTTTGTAAGAATTTTGTCGTACTTTTTTTCCTCCTACGATTGCTTAATATTCTTACTACTGTTAGTTTATCATTTATATCCGTGGATTACTCAAACGTTATTTAAATTTCAGAATTGTATTTCATCTCAAAACTGACATATGTGTAGAAAGTTTTAAATTTATTATATTAATATTTCAATTAATGTTACAAATTTGATAAAATATTTTAGATTTATTTATTATATTTACTTAAACATTAAAAATTCACATAAATATCAAAAATACCTGTATACAGTTTTTATAATGACCGCATCTTGACGTTTAATTAATACTGCAAAATGAATTTTACTCGCAATTTTAATAAAATATTAGTTTAATTTTGTTGAGTTTAAAATTTTAACTCCTGTTTCTAAGAATTTTGTCATTCCATTCAAATTTTAATTAAAAGTTGAAAATAAACATTGCAATATTACAGATGTCTTTGGTTTTATATGCAGATTTTTATGTTTGTTAATATTTTATTCAGCTTATTAGTTTTAAAGAGTGTCATAAATCACTAACAGTGAGAAAAAAAGTGAAGTAACAATAGAAGAAAGAAGTTAAAAATTAAAATCGAGACGTGTAAAAAAGTTTATACTTACGCTGTTATAAGAGGTGCTAATTTCTTATAGAGATCAATTCTACTATTTCGGTGAAATTCAATACTGTCTTCGTCCAAGTGATGCTTTTTTAAATAATCTCTCTCAGCCTGTTTTTCGTGCATTTTCATTCTGTCTAACTTTCCTTCGAGTTTCTTTTTGAAGCTCAGCTTCTCATCTATGCTTCGTTTCGCAAAAGCTGGGTTGACTATAGGACGTCTGTACAATATTAAATATAGGTTTTTGAGACACATAAATAATTTAAAATTGAATATCGCCATAAGCAATTCAAATATTTTACCTCATATACGGGACTTCGGCTACTATTTTTCCTTTATCATCCACATAGTACATAGTTTTCTCATCGGATCTTCGGTTCGAATATTTCTCGTGATCCTTCAGCATAAGGAGTAGTTTTGGATCGGTTGGCAAATTCCATGCCAAAGCAGCTGTATTACCATACAGAAAAATATCTCCAATAGTTATCAGAGCTGATGTTTGTACACAGAAAACTGCAATATATTAAAATATTATCATGAAAACTCTCTCTTAATAAACAAAGAATAAAGTTGTTTTGATGGCCGTATGAAACTTTTTGTTCTATATTTTGAAACAACGTCGTTATGAGCTTTAGACTTTGTTACATGACGATTTTGATTTAAAATACATTTCTTTAAGTTATTGCAATATATTTGTAAACCCCGGCACTACCAAAAATTCTGTTGTTTGAATGTGCAATTTAATTAATAATTAATTTATTAATTTATACTATATCATTTTTAAGTGCCATATATACACAAACATGTTTTATTTTGGAAATACTAAATAATTTTCATAAATACTGTAAACACGTTAGTTATTGAAATGAACAGAGATTAATTCCCATTCCAAATATATCATTAACTTCCCCGAAAAGCTGACGTTAATTATAACATACACTCACTGTTATAATTACAAGACAACGATTCATAATTTAGATTGTACTTAAGCTACTCAAAATTGTATTAGCAGCAATGTTTTGTTATCACTGATTTCATTGTTACACATAGCCATCGGGCTCAAAGAGGGTTGATATTTGGGGTATATCCATTGTATGTTTCATATAGTAGTTTTATCCATTTTAATTTAACTGCATATTGTTTATATCTCCCAGATCTATTGGAATAGTTTAATTAATGTGAGTTTGAATTTTTTTTCTAACTTGTTAGCATTTTGAGCTTCGATAGCATCACTGTGAAAGTTTAGGGTCCTGTTCGGGTCATACCATTGCAATTTTGGTCCTGGAGGGCCAACACAAAGTTGTCTCTAAGAAACCTATCCTTTTATTAGTATGTCATTTAGCGAAGGTTGGCATCTGAGTGTGTAAAAACGTTCCAACCATGGCAGGCGAAAAGGAGCCTTACCGGTGTGACGTTTATGAAAGAGGACCTTGTCATTACCTTTGAAGACGATATCAGTGGTCTGACATTTATGGTAGATGTTTGTATCATCATCATCATCAGCCTATCAGAGCCCACTGCTGAGCAAAAGCCTCTCA
>DVQP01002011.1:0-13534 GCA_018231745.1 Danaus eresimus
GATATATTGTTTTATTAAAGCACAATAAATTGTTCCTTTACTTTTAATGACTATTTCCACCAAGTAAGAGTCAATCAAGGGCATTTTACGATTATTAAACCCTACTATTGACAACCGGGAAGGAATTCTGATTCCCATATTTTTATTGCGTGTAAACCCGTCGGCGCTTTTTTATATCATCTCTTTTAAGTGACATAAATTCTAATACAAAGTCCATTTGTGTATCTCGGACGTCTTAAAAGGTACTGGGGATAATAGTTTTTCTGCTTTTTACAAAGAACTCATTTCAATTATCGGTCGATTTGATGGTTATAAAATGTTACATCAGTTATGTGGCGTCCAACGGTGCCGGTAGGACTGAATTTTTTATAATTTTTAATTCGTAGACGCTAATTTAATTACAGAATCCCTGTTTTTAATGTCATACGCAGGTGTATCCTGCAGCTTCATAATTTTAATAATGTAACGGTAATATTTAAATAATAATTTACGACATTTAAGCAGTAAAGTAATTTTTAGTTGAATAAAAAAAAATGGTGTATACTTTATAATTTATTTTTATATTAATAGTGTTAATGATCATATTAACTTTTAATCTCTCCATATTTATTTGATGTTTGTGAGTTTATCTCTTTGACTCGATGCCGGATTAATATTAAATAACTTCAGAAAGGACATTGATGTAAGGCGACAAATTATTTACTATACCGCCCGTAAGCAAACTTATTTGATGGGCTACAAATCTTTGAGAGTAGTCATTACTTTTTAACTCCTACCATCCTCTATATTATAACGTTTTATTACAATAAGTTGTGTAATTTTTATTGAAAATTCCTAGAGCAGCAGTTTTATCGAATCAGCTTTAATTAAACATTTTCTTGAGAAGAATGACTATTAGAAAATTATAGTAATTAATCAATACGGTTGCCACTTCTAACCATTCACAAGTCTACTCATAAGGTATCTTGAAAGGCTGTGACAAGGTAAAAATAATACCATGCGACGACTGTTACTGATACCAAACTGGAAATAAATGAATTGTCTTTTTCTTTTTTAATCCCTAGGAATGTTCGGTTTTGTACCGTTAAAGGCTTACATATAAATATATTATAAAAATGAAATTTAAAGTTTGACGCAATCATAACGAACACATTACGCAACATAGTTAACATTTAACGCTAATTTACATTATTAATTCCATTTTTTGTAACGAGTCATAGAAAAGCTTACGATAAATTTATATAGAAAATTCTAAGAATAAACATTATGTCCATATCCAAGTAAAGTCTCTATTAGTATAGAAATATGTTTAATATTTTTTACAACAGCGTGTTCCCAAATATCTGATACTAGAAAAAAGAAAGTAAAGTCCCACCAATATATCACTCACCAGTTTTATATCAAATTAAAGCTATCATCTGCTCACTGTATGCCACGAAAAGATAAATGGGGCCTAGTTATATTATAACAAGGCTGTACAGTAGTCCACATATTGTAAAGCTAAAATAACTCTTATTACATAATATTAAGAGTCCCAAAATTAATGGCGTATTGTACAACGATTCATCAAGAAGTTGTCAATTATTATTCTGTTGGAGCCGGTCATCTTGGGAATGGTTCGTTTAATTAAAATTTATTTGATACTAACCTTGTGGGCAGGCTGATACTAAAAACTGCAAGAATTGGGTCAACATAATAAAATATTAATTAAATGTCTTATATTATGTATGAGATTAATAAAAATAATTCATCAAATCGATGGTATCACCTACTGAATTCTTCATAATTATATTTCTCTACCACTTAATTTGATTTATGTTAACACTATAACTAAATGTTATCACAAGCTGTATGATCCCAATCATTACACAAATTATATTATATTGATCACGAATATTAAAGATATTATAATATTTAGCCGCTTTAGTAACATGCCTGGTATAAACTTACCAAATTAATCACTGTTTCTGTTACAGCCTATCAATTAGTAAATGAATGTTAATTAACATCAAACCATATAATTTTCTTTGGGTCTACTTTCAAGATTATAACATACTCGTACATGTCTTTTATAGATGTTGAAAATTTTAAATATTTTCACATATATCAAAATAAATTATTATATATCTTAATATATTAGAAATTTCCTATTTTAGAATTCTGATTGTTCTATTATTACACTCGATCTTTAACTTACTTTTATATTTAATAGAATATAATTCGTATAACATATAATAAATGTAATGGGATGCTTACATTACAATATTCCTCAGAAATACGCAATGTCGACATAAATTCATTTTCCACATGCATATTACATTAAGGCCCTGACCCGATTCGAGTGCTCTAGCCACTTTATCAGCCTATCTGAGCTAGATTTTTATCATATTGCTCGAGTCTGTAACCACTTCAGGTTCAGATTCCTATCGGTTTCTGTGTCTGTTATTAGCAGATTTCAATTACATATTTTTCAAAGCAGATTTTTTTCGCAACATCCTGTTTTAAGGTTAAATTACGTTTATATTTTATTTAAACAAAAACATTCTACCGAATTCACTTGATAAGACACACAGAATGTGATTAGAAAGTAATTCAATTCAATTAGAAAAATTATATCTTGGCTGAAAATTTAAAAAAGTTCGTATTAGAAGTTGTATAACTATAGTTGCATATCTCAAAGACAAACTGTTACAATTTTAATAAATCACAAAGCTATCAATATGTATGTATGTACATTAAACAGTGTTTTCCTCTTGATAGCAGAGACATTTCCAATTCAAACTAACTATTGATAAAGCGAGTAGGCTTATTTCATAGCATTACTGGCGACCAATTAGCAATCTCTATTTCATTTCGATAAAGTCACACAGTAGCTCCGCATATCCATGTTTAAGATAAAGACATAAACTTGTATATTGAAGTTGGCATTAAGCATACGATACGATAAAAATATTGTACTCGCATTTAATTAAAGCAAATTTATCGAGCGTATTTTTTAATATAATCGTATGTTGACATTTATTTTGTATGTTCGTTTTGCCTTATTTATTAATTATTGTGATAAATAAATTGTTACGTACATAATGAAGTTTTAAGCAGTTTTTTTTTGTACTCATGACATACATATGTATACATAATAAACATATTACGGAGAAACCATAACACAGGCACCAAAAAATAAAACCGTCGTTTCCACCGACGAGCGTTCTCTACGAATGAAATACATAAATTTAATGTTTATATGCAATCAATATATGAATGTTGAATTCAATAAATGTAAGTGTCAGTGCAACTATAATAAACTGACTTTTTTATTTTAATGACAAAATTAAAATGAGAACAACGTTTTAAACTTTAGAGTTTTGAAAACATTGTAATATTACAGGTTTCATTGATCTTACTTCTTTGAGTACTTTTTCTAAAACCCGAATCCCGTGCTACATTTAAATGAATGTTTTGTTGTTTGGATAAATGGATAAACGATATGTTTAAATATTACATACAAAGAATGTTGAAAGATTTGTTTTTTGTAATTTTATACAAGAGACAGGTAAAGTATGATATCTGGCAAACATTATTTAAGTAGAAGAAATTATATGACTGAAAATTGTGGTAAAATAATTGTTACAAATATTTTTATATATCGTTTAAAAACTTAGTAAATAAACTACTGTGTTTCAATCTAAAGATCAGAATCAAATTCGCTAATAAATATTTAGTTCAGAATTCTTTTTGACGGTAGTATTAACATATAAGGCAAGTAAACAATTGGATACAGTTGAAACATGAAAACAAATTTTATATATAAAATAGCGTAAGGTGGTTAAGATCAAGTTGTAGGTGTTTATAATATTTATGTAAATAATAAATAAGTTACACATGAATTTTTAATAAAAAGGATCTATTGTACAACCCCTTTCGTGTTTAAATCAAAGATACTATACGTTTAAGGATTGTCATAATATTTACGTAAAAATAAATGGCTAATAGAGAGCGCAGGTACCGGAAATTAAATTCAATACAAAATTCAAACACAACTGTTACCGGTCCGGTTAAAATAAGTAAATAACAATTCGGAGAAATTTTAGAACATCACATATTTTGAGCACAATAAAGACATTTAAATGAAAGAATACAACCGTATACGGTAACTTATAAGTTAGATTACTTTATATAACATCAAAAGGTATAAAGATTTAACTAAATTAATACACTTTAAAGCTGAGGTACTCAATTTGGTCTTTCATATTGCGTGTTATGTTTCTTTAAATTCTTTAAAAATATCAACAGATTGAGAAGATTTTTTTATTCGTACTTATGTTACATAAATTTTAAAATATATTGCATAATGCAATTTTATGTGCATGTACTATAAGGAAAAATGTTAAATGTTTTTATTTGTGTTGTTGTAAGCGATCGAAATAGAAGATAAAAAGTGCTATATAGAAATAAACAGCTGTTATATGCAAATAGA
This sequence comes from Danaus eresimus, assembly GCA_018231745.1. Classification (NCBI taxonomy): domain Eukaryota; kingdom Metazoa; phylum Arthropoda; class Insecta; order Lepidoptera; family Nymphalidae; genus Danaus; species Danaus eresimus. The sequence goes on from DVQP01002011.1 coordinate 4,475, forward strand.
CATCAACATAGTTTAAAACTTTATTTTGTTTCCTGTTTGTTTTTGTAATAATTGCGTTCTGTTCAATTGTAAATAGAAATCTCTTGTTAAAGTTTATTTAAAGATTTTAAATCATTTATTTCTTGAAGTTGACATTTTATTTAAGTCTGTCATGCAAGTTCTTAAACTTAGAGTTAGAGAACATTGTTTAAGGTAAACATACGTAATTCATTCATAGTAATACAGGTTTGCAATCATGAGTTGAGAGCTGTAACGATTGGTCAACTATCTAAACTTTGATGATGATACTTAATTGGCCTTTAATTTATGTTAGTATATAATTTAATTTATTATTACTTTAAAAATCATTACAAATTTCATATCAAATCAGGAGAAACTTCTGGTCTTAGAGGCGAAATATGCAGTGTTAATGTGTTAAGAAAATTAGCACTTAAGATGCAAAACTCAGTTATTATCCTTTTTATTTTTACCTCTTTCCAATTTAACACGGTTTACTGGCAAAGATATTTATAGCTTAATTGACGAGAGTGTACGGTCCTTGTGTTCTCACCGATAATGGCACCAAATATCATGTTTTCCCCCTGTTCCCTGTTCCGTTTTATCACACTCAAAGTTTTCTCTATTCATACTGATTTATACGTAAAGGTTCATAAAAACTTTTGTCCGAGTTAAACAGTATTATTTTGAAGGAGTCTCGTGGGCGTGTTCGCCATTATAACTCCGCAGTCGTAAATACACGGATTGCAAAGACGATGGCGTGGCGCCGCTTACTCGAAGCGTTAAATCTTCATTCGTCTCTGTTTTATAGTTAGCAAAAACTTTACTACTGTTCAAACTTTTTTGAACAATTTCGTCCCATAATTATGTACGATTTGAAGAAACACACGAAACACTCGGCCTTTTTAAAACAAAGTATAGTAATATAAAAGTTACCATGCAGTTGTTCTAATTAGCAGTATGAATCTTTTGTTATCTTACGGTAGAATTAAAAATTCCACAATATCTGGATTGTTTTGCATATCATGAAGGAACGCTGCCGACGCGACTCAAATTAATGATCACAAGAAATATCGCTACTGAAACAACCGCCTTACTTAAACGTCCAACGACGTCAAAGGGCCGAACTAATTCACCTGTCAAGTTTCTCTTAAATATAAATTCAACCCTATGTCCCACAAGACATCAAATCATGACAATGGATAATGTGAAAACAGTTTTTGTTCTATAATTCAATTACAAGACGTTGGCGAGTACGATCAAGCCCAAGTCCATCAATCACACTTGAACTGTATCAAGTTTTTTCTCTGCTTGCGCCATAGCTTTTTACAAGACCGCCCGTTCAGTCTGCCATAATTTGTCAAACTTTTTACTTCATTAATTGATCATTGTAAGTTATAATTCGATCCGATGAAGGGCACACAGAGGAAATATTAACACACTCGACAGTTACTCGTGCGTTGTGTACCCAGAACTGAATGTCAGCAATGTTTCCTTCACAAGAGTTTCGAGTGTCCATCTTTTGAAGTTGTTGTGCTATTAAATAAATATTGTTTAACAAGTTGCCAAGTGACATTTTGTTGCTTGGGCACAAGCCTGCTTCATCCCACGTCAGTACACTTCCATCTCATCAAATAAACTTTAGATACGTTTTATGCAAAATTATATATATATATATATACATTTTTTTATAACTTAGTGGAGTGGATGGAGATCTCATTCGGATAAGAGATGTAATGTCTTCAGAGTATATCATTATGCTTCATGACTACGACTACTTTCTTGCTACTAATTTATGAGAACCATTACAAATATATTAACTATGCATATATTTTTCTTACTGATTGAAATTATATTAAGCTTTTAAGTTTTTTACTGTAACATTTAGATAACAGAATCAGGATGTATGTATATCTTAAATAAGAATTTAATTTAACAATAAATGCCACATATAGAAAAACATATACACTTATTGAGACAAAAAGTATATAAATATTTTGTCGAAGACGGTTCGACGAGAGGATTTGTATTGAATGTATTAAAAAAATAGGGAAATCTTTTGTATGCCCCTCACCTAATAACTACAGTTTGATATCAGTACTAAATCGTGCTCGTGCTAAACGCATACTAATAGGAACACACCAGATGTCGTCTGTACTTGAATAACAATGAAGTGGAAATTTATTTTATTTTTTATTGACAGAAAAAATTGCATGATTACGACTAATATTTTTATAAGTAATGTAAAATAATGCACTACTGCATATATCGTATGAGAAATTATTTGTGTCAAATAAATTTATTTAGACGTTCCTGTCACCGAAGTAGGTTCCGAATCTTTTGTTGATACAAAAACTTGTCACGTAAAACTAAGTTGGAATGTAATAAAATGACAATAATTGACCGAAACGGTTTCTATATTGATTGTAAATTTGATGATTTGCATTTCATTTAATCTTACGAATATATATTTGTCTTTTTGGCCCACACACGTCTGATATGTACTCCATACGTGATAGATTGGTTGAATACTCGTAGTTTGAGTAATTTGCATTAAAATAGGGCTGTATGTAGTTATAGTATATTGTCAGTTAATAATATGCGTTCGATAATTGTTTTTAGTAATTCGCACATTGATTTAAATTAAAATAACATGTCATTAGGATATTACTGTTAACTTATTCATGATATAATCAAATAGTTGCTAAGTCGAATTCTGGTACACACGTTTGTATTGTTTAGTCAAATAATATTAATAGATTTTTTTGATATAAAACAGGTAAAGTTAAAGCTATAATCGTTAAAACATTAGCTAATTAATTGGGTCACATAAACAGGTCATAAATCTGTCAAATAAATATAAAACAATAATATATACAAATATATATTGGAATATATATATTGGAATTTAAAATTGAAACAATAAAAATATCCGTGAAAATTCCATAAAACCAGCTTAAGACGCCTAGTAGTCTTCTTATTAACATAAACGGATAATAAATTATTATTTCGACAAATAGTTATTAAAACGCAGACACAGATAAAAATATTTGAAATTTTGCAGCGATATGTCAACTTTGATTAATTAGACATTATTAACATACGTGTCCGAAGTTAGAATAGTTAGTACCATAGAGCCAAAACAATATTTAAAAAACTATATTTTTATACTAAGTTTGCCATCATCTGCGTTTGCGAATAACCAAACTAAAAAATGCAAATATGAATCCGGATATTAAATTTATGTGCGTAATAAATTAATTCTATTGTATCTTTAGATATATCGTTTCTCAATTTATTGTCTATATTTTATAGTTTAAATATCGTGTTTATTATAGAATTAATTTGTTTTATTTTCGCGATCAACGTAAACTGTATATTCTTTTTATTTTTAAAGCATTAAATTTTTTTCTCTCGATTTTGATTTCGTTTTCTTCGCATCTATACTGAGACGGTAAATATTGAGACATTTTTTGAAATTTAGTGACACGAACTTGCAAAATTAGATAACCCTTGAAAGGACATATTTTTATTTTCATTTTAAAGAACGTGTTTCAGGAAATGCAATTCAGTTTAATTGAAATATTAAGACAGTGGACACAAACATATCCTTTTGATTTTATGAAAGCTGATTAAAAATACGTATATATTTATCCGTCGCTATAATAGTAATATTTGTATTATTATTAATTTTTTTATTAAATACATTACATTAAACATATTCTCGTTATGAGCCTGTATCACAGTAGGTAGTGTCTAGAAGGTATTTTACTTCACCTCTTTAATATTCAAACTTTCACCGTCACTTGTTTTTAAGATCTTTAATAATTTCATGTTTTTAAATTACGTATTTGATGATATTTTTCTCACGTTACCGTAACGTGTAATTTACACACTAGAACGTTGTTTTTAATAGCTTTGGACTCATCACAATATATTTGATATATTATTTTTGAAATCTTGTCTCAGTTGTCAATTGAAAAGTCTAACTCAACTTTATTTTTAATCACATACAATTTTTTAAGAAATTAATGTACCTATTAAATGGTAATCATTTTTCACCTTAACTAATAACACTTGGTACTAAATGTCCACACATTTATGAATAACAAGGGGCGACATATATTTTTTCTTTAAAAATTACCCTAATATTATTCGTAATATAATATAATATGTAGAATACAACACTTGCAACTTATCCGCAATGCAGAATCTTTTGGTCAAGGTTCATTATAAATATTCTAATTGCGGTTTTAATTCAATATTAAAGTGTTAAATTGATCGTCGGTATTGGCTAAGGTGACTGGAATTTTATGAAACAAATAAAGCAAGTAACTTATTTTATTATAATCATTAAAGAATATAGTGCAAGTTTTTATTAAGATTGTTAAGTTCCTGTTAATATTAGAAGATATTTTGGTTATATTTTTTGTTGAATATTATTTTATATAAATGTCTATACTTATTCCCTTGAACATTATTTTTTTTCTACTTTAGATGATGTTTAAATTAATAATATTCTGTTGGTATGTATGGATCAAAGAATTTGCATCTGCCTGGATACAAAGACATTCAGACAAATGCGATAAGGCTTTTGTCTGCGAATGCTTACATTTTTTGTTGTCTTTAATAGTGCAATTAATAACAGACTATTCAGATTTTTTAGGGCCAGTAGGTTAAGAGTGATTCAACGTGTTGAGACACAATCTTTGTCACTATCAGCCCATAGAGAAGCTGACACTAATTAATGTACCCTCTCAAGATTTATCTTTAAATTAAGACGTATCTACTAGAAGCATTAGCCTGGCTACTAACTTTAGTTATATGGCATCTGTTTTATTGTACGTTTATATCGATAATAATAATTGCAATAAACGTAAATTTTGTTAATTGCAAGAACGAAGTTACATTAAAAGGCTCTACGCTTTAAGTATTTACGTCATAAATTATTCTAAGGTCGTCTAAACATCTTAAAATGGATTCTATATCGATTTTATACTATTTTATTGCATATAAATAAATGTTTGTTGTTAGAGATTATCATTCTTAATATACATATTTATTCATATGACATGCTGTAAATGTAACTTTAGAAGAACGACATGCATGGGACCCATGATAATGTTACTATGTTGTAATCGTTGACTAAAAAAATTACTGCACATGTAATTCTCCGAAACTTATCTGTGACTTTGGAATAAGTCGATATTTTTAATAGTTAATTATATATTTATTATTATAAACATAATGTCAGTCTTAACTGCCATAGTAATTTGACTAAATTACTAACCAGAGTTTTCTTATAAAATCTTTACTCGACTATCGTCTATGATAGCAATGCTTTCTCAAAATAGTCTTTATGGTAATAAAGTAATGTAAAATCATTATGCTATAGTTGAGAGTTTTTCGTATTTTATAATAAATGTTAATAAATTTCGTATTTTGTATAAATAATTTTTCGTATTTTCGTATTTTCATATTAACTGTACACGTATAAGGTTATACAACACTTTTCTATTCAAAGCTCTCTCTCTACAAGAAAAAATATTTTTATTTCTATATTTGTACCCACTTGGTCTATATCTGTATTTGAGGACAACAGTATTTTTTTTTTAAATGAGTAATAAAAAAATATATACATGCAACATATATATTATTTATAATAACGGGTTACCAGACAAATAAATAATATAACCTATGACGTCACTGAAGCTTGTGGATGTTTTGAAATTACTACAAATGTACTATCCAATACAGCAGTAACAGATATATTACCGCTAACGAACTAACATCAAATCGAAATTAGATTCAAAATAACGATAACTAGTAGATTATATTTGCCATACATATCACGTAAGAAACTAACATGCAACTAACCTAGTGACCTGAAGAAATTGCGCGCAAAATTCATTTGAGGCTTTCCGTTTAAAGTAATTACTTAGAAATACTTCAGATAATGATATGAATACGAAAATAAACTTTATTTGCCCTAAAATAAGTGTGATATTTAATCATACAAATATTAGAACAACTCAATTTTAATTTGTTATTCTAATAATTAAGTCTGTGCAAATATGAAAATTTATAGCAATGAACGTTACTACGTGAAGTATTGAAATCGTGGTGAAAAGTTAATATTTTGTCTAGACAAGTAAAACAAACCACCATAATAAAAATGTTATAGAAGTAACGTGTGTTTTATTGATCATAGATTTGAGTACTCTGAAAAAGTGGAAAGTCCCTAAAAGTAGATAAACACAGGCCAGTCAATTGTTTTCTTTATAGTTTACGTTATATTTCGGTCGTAATTGTTATAAAAATTATTCATTGTTTTATTTTTATTTATTATTTATTAATTGATAATAAAGTTAGGATGGAAAAAAAAAATCAATTTGTAAATTTTCCGTAAATCCGAACATTGTTTAGTTATTTTACGTGGGTGTTGAAGGTTGAATGTTTATTGCTGTGTCAATTAACCATTATAAAGAATAGAAAAATAACGTGAAAAACTTTAAGAACGTTAATCGATTGAAATTTTTAATAAATTTTCTTACATACAAACATATTTTTAAATTAATTTCGAACACAAAGTATCCAGATAAGGTTAAACCCAGGACACATCACTACTGTAAACTTGACAAGGTTAAGTTGAATTATGTATAAATGTATATATATATGTGTAATATGTAATATGCATTCGTATTACGTGTATATAAGACTCGTGGAATCTCAGGTACAGGCTGCGGTTTCTCTAAAATGCTTGAAGTAATTGTTCTGGCATGTGGTCGCGCTGTGCCATCCTAATAATCATATATTCTTCTCCGATACAACGATCCTTGATTGTGTCAGATGAATGGCACGTTTTATTACGCAATACTATTAACATGTTTGCAGTTCCAACACGAAATTCTTTCCTAATTAAACTCCAAGGGATTTGCGGAATTTTTATAACCTGTGGATTTTGATGAACAAAGAATTTTTTGTTATCTCAATCTTTTATAAGATCCGTAATCCGTTCTGATAATTTTTTTTAATTTTTTTCCTCTTATCTCTTCTTAAATCCGCGTCATTGCGAGTTTGAAATATATTTCAGCGTAAACATTCTTTAATAAAATTAAGACTGTTTTGAAAGACGTATAAATTTATTTATCAGAAATACTGATTATTAAATAATGTAAGTAGCTTTACATGCAACGATTTGTCTAAATATCTCGCCACAAATAAACACCAGTACAAACATGTCAAACGTAATTGTGGTCTCAGTTGACAAGATTCCTATACAGTATTTGCGATTACATAATGTACATTTCGCTTATAGCAATATTTGCATAACAATTATAAAAACAAATTCAACATAGGTGGCGCATACGAAAATGAATATAACGACAACTTTTATATTGCGAGCGTGAGTTCGCATTAATTAGATGGCTAAGGTTTGTCAAGAAATAATTGTGAATAGGTACGTAAATTCCAGATCACATTTTTAAGCGACTGGCCCCATCTGGACGTGGAGCGATGTTCTTTTGAACACACATACGTTGTATGCAATGTTTCATCGGCAATTTGATGATGCACTTTAATCCCTCTGACTTGCAGTTTGACTTTGGCTTCATTTGAATTATTGAATACGTGTTCAATAAGAATTTATGGTCAGACATAAAATTTACTAAATTTTATGTTATGTACGCTAATTTATTAGAGAGGAATCATAACTAAAATTAATCTATATTTCTTATTGACACTATGATTAAAAAAATTAGTTACAATGAAATTTAAAGCGCCGCTTATAGCCTGCAAATCTACATCTGCTAATTCTCTTACATCTTATTCTTCTTTATATATTAACACAACTGCTTATATGTATAATATTTTACTATCTAATATCTTTACCTAGTAAGTGTAAATCATGAGGAACATGTACTTACAAAGTGTTATTTATATTGTGGATTTGCACCGTTGCTAAGGTATGCAGTTTAGACATATTCTCTTCTCTAGGATTATATTACGATAAACAAAATACCCGCGTTTTGTCTTTCTCTAAAAAATCATCAAGTATGTCAAACAAATAGACAGTAATAATATATTTTTTGGAATATATGTTATTTTAATAAATACATTGAAACCTTTATATCTCCTTGAAATCATAACCAGATAAAACAATTTAATATTTTTCCTGTCATAAAAAATATCAATAACAAAACGTTAGGCCTCGAACGTTATATTTCAGATGCTTTAACCTCAAAGCATGAATGCCTTTAATGCTAATAAGATTAACAGTTTCCCGAATGCCAGTGAGCAATTGCTGTGAGTAATCTCGTATGATAAAGTTTTGCGAGTTTCTTAATCATTGGAAGCCTGTAAACCACTTTTCAGATAGAGATATGTAATATTTTCACTTCCATATTTTTTTAAACCGATTTTATTTCCTGCATAAACGCTATTGCTATGTAAATCTGTTTTACATATTTTATGTAAATATTTGAATTTGATTTGTTTACGACGTTGTTATAAAGAGTTTTTCCTCAAATATTAGAAAAACAATAAAATATGACCGTGTTCTTAAAATTCCACGGGAATTATGTCCATATAATAAATTTCTAAGAAATTATGTATTAAGCGAAATATCGAAGATTTCCAATAAATTTGAAATGCTAATGTAATAATTAAAAATAACCAATGACTTCAACGTTATCAGGTATTCGTATACTTTTACTTGATTCTATGATTTTTTCTCGTGACTCATGAGGTAATAATCATATGATAAAAGCGTGTGAAATTACTACTAAATATAAACTCAGTGAGGAGATAATAAAGATATCAAACAAAAAGAAATTTATTTTCCAATATGTCAACAATAAAACGAATAGCAACATAGTATACATTATACTTAAGATAAATAAAACCATTAGATTAAATAATTTATTACATAACACAATGCTTATGTAAGAAATATTTGTTTTATGATTCATCTATCAATCATGATTCTTACTTTAGTTATAGAATTTTCTTTTAATCTTATCATTTTTCTTATATATAATTTGTTAAATAAAAAAATTATATATT
>DVQP01002012.1:0-13534 GCA_018231745.1 Danaus eresimus
AGTGTTTCAAAGTTTTTAAATATTAACAGACCTCAAAATTAAGATTTATGAGTAAGCACTGGAAATACTCCGTATTGACTGTGTCGAAAACTTGTGATAAGTATGCAGGACATAAAGCAATCGAAAAATATAGTTTACGGCAATAACTAAAAGATTTAATCACATGCGACAAGGATCTGAAATCAAGAGCTTACATTAAATTCACTCTAATTAGGGAATGCAACACGGGACCTCGCAAGATCCCATGTAATTTTTGGAGTGCAAAATATGACGAGACCCGTTTGAGATTGACGAGATTATTCAGCAATAGGCAACGATGCTACATACATCCACTCGGACAAACTGTAGATAAATTGGAGTAAATATTAAAAGAGAAATGGATTTAATTTAGTTTTGGAGGAACAAGTGGCAGATTTTTGCAATTTGCATATAATTTCCTAATCTAACAGCCAACCAGTGTTAAGTCGGAGAGATATTTGAAGCCGTATTATATGCCTATCAACAGATAATACTCTGGATACACTTTGCTTTTTAAGAAGTTACTTTCAAAATCATCCGTATCTACTCTTTAATCAACTTGGGCTACGACACCTACTTTTATTTTGATTATGTTCTTGTTACTAAAACTTTGTTTTAATTAATCTCATTATCAGAAGCAGTTTCTACTTATTCAGTACTATATATTTTTTTAAAGAGACGAGATTCCTTAAATTTAGGAATCCCGTTAGTTTGATCTTTCTAATCCCGTGGGACCTCGACTTTACGATCTCAAGTCGGGATTGCATTTCCTAACTCTAATACAAAATAGGTTTATTCTTACTTCAGTTATATTTATACGTACCGTATTATTTTACAAAAACTTTAAGATTACAAAAATAAGAGACTTTAGTAAAAATAATAACGCTTTTGCATTTTTATAACAGCTACTGTGATGTCTATTTAATATCAAGGTAAGTTAACACTTCATAACTTTAAAAATATAATTACACATATTCTATGTGACAATGAAATTCATTTTTTTTATTAGAAAACTTATTTATATAGTACAGACGTTAAGTTTCCGTTTAAAGTGTTAATGTTTTTAGAATTTATAACCCGTTTTTAGATGACTTCTAGCAGCTTCAACATGAACTGTTTCAATCTAATTCCACATTCACAGAAGTTCAGAAGCGTGTGAGGTTGAGACACTCTAATTGGGACCTTAAAATGCCAAGTATTAGGTAACATTTTCCTTTTGTCATACTGAAACCTCTTCAATTACAAAGTTCTATAGAGCAACATTATCTTATCAGTTTAAAAATAGAAATTATTAAATATTTGTAATATACTTTACCCATTACATTTCACTCCATAATGAGCTACGATTAAAATATGCTAATTAAATCTTGACATGAATTTATAAAGTATACATTCTTGCTATTCTTATAATTATGAAATTTTATGTGTTATTACATTTAATTCTTAACTTTTACAATAAAATTATACTAAGAAATAAGTGAAATTAAAAAGTGTGTTAATTTTATAAAGAATTTTTCCATTAAACGTAAATATTTATCTCAACATTATAATATCCAAAATTCTGTTGCATAAATCATAAGCTGACATCGTAAAACCTTTGTTTGTTACGAACCTCAAACCAGACGAAGTATAATGCAAGACATACATACATACATAAGTATATTCAGTACGCTTAGTTACTTTGTACCTTCAAACTACACACTTAGCTATACCGTGTGAAGATTTAATGCATAATGGAAGGTTTTCGCGACTAATAGTTTAAGCCCCAGTTTCACCAATCAATGTCAAATAAATAACGGCTTGTTAAGGCGTTTTGATGGTCTGTTAAATGTATCGAGCGTCACACCACGCATTAAGTCTATTTAAATGTCCTAACAAGGCATTTATAATAATTAATACTCTAGAGGTTTCTTAAATGGCTAACGAAATGTTAATCTATTGTATTGTCAAAATTCAAATGTCCAATCACACCTCTAATTTTTTGTAGCCATAGTAACGGCATCTGTTTTGTCGGTTTTAACTATTTCTTTATATTTATCAATATTATGAATTAATTTTTCTTTTTCATATGATGAAAAATTTTGCCTACGGCTTTTCTATGATATTGCAAATTAATGTCTCCTTCAATCTTTTATAACTTGAACACAATTTATAGCTATATTTATAACACAATAATATATAATAACACAATTTATTGACGACACGATTTTGACAGGTTACACTTAGTAAGCTGAAAAAAGCTGTTTGTATGAGAAATCTATGCAATCAACTATATATAAAATTTGGTCGCATTAGCTAAAAAGTGACGTATCGAAGGAGACATACGATCAAAGAATAAAGTGGTGTTTCGCAGAAAACATGCCGTATTAAACGTGATTACTTTAATTTGGTCGTCTTATAACAAGAACGAATAATTTGGTAGCCGGTCATTCTTCTTGGGACCTAAACTTTTTAATATACAGATATATTTTTGAAGGTTCGTTAGTAAATGCCTTGTTTAAATTTAACAAACAGAGATTGGTGAAATTGGGTGTAAATAAATCTAATATTTTAGTTAAACTTAAAGTTAATTAATATATTACTAATTGCTCTCAGTAATAATCATATCAAAAAAAAATTACCGGTGATTGATTTTTCATTTCGCTTTACAGATAAAACCTTTTTTTTTTGATTATTAATAATAATATTCCATGTAACACGTACATTATAGGCATGACAATTTAATATGAGTTTGTGTTGTATTATTAGTAACATAAATTGATGTATGTTTCGCTTCATCGAGATAAATTATAATTAACAAGGCTTTAATTTTATGATATTAATACAAAAATATATACAATTTGATTTTATCAATCAGTGTATAACGTGATTGGCGTCTTGTTCAACCAATACTGTTCCTAAATAGACGAGGCAAACTTTTTATATTATAAAGAATTATTTCATTTAAAAGAAAAAATTAAGGAACGAAACCGAATATTTTAATAACAAAACAAATACAAATTAGTAAAAAATTATAATTACTAAAACAAAAATCGTTCGAGATGCCATTATCAGTGCTTGAATTTTTTCGAATATTCACACAAGCACTTAAGAATATAAGTCTAGATTTCTATAATATTTGCTGAAACACTTTTTCATATTTCATTAAAATAACATACATATATAAATAATAGTTTGTACCTTTAAATAGAAGCTTTAATAATTGCAACCATAAAGAATATTAATAAAAGTGTATGTATGTAGTTACACAATTAAGTAAATAATATACATATATCAAAATGTACCTAATAATAATAACATCTGATAGTTGTAAATACAGCGGGGTACATTAAACGCGTACAAAACTATTAAACCCACTGGGTCTCGAACTTCATAAATGGAAATCGATTTGAACAAGTTAACGTCTTATTTTATGTTACATATCTCATCTATGTTAACATTCCAAGTTTATTCCAAGCCCTAGCGATTGATAGAACTTGAATGACTGTATAGCAAACAAAGTCTCTGACCAAGTCAGAGGGAGTAGATACCAAAAAAAAAAAAAAAAACATTCCAAGTTTATAATCGAGGGTAGTATTAACAAAAGAGCTCAGTTAAGTGAAGGTACATATAGTGTGTAATAAGTAACTTTGTTTTGAATCTTCATTGACAAAACCTGCACTTTTGTTTTAAACTCATGTTAGATAATCACTAACAACTATATTATCTTATGTGTTAGATTTATTTCGAATATTAAATGACAATTATATCAAACTTAATATTCCTAACGTTCCGTCGCGATCAGTTGCTATTAATTGGTTAATCTAAAAAATATTTTAAAAAATCAGTGTAAAGGTATATGAAGGGTTACATTGGCAAGAGAATACAATGGTATTGCAGATAAATGCCAAACATTTGCCGTCGTGATATAAAAAAAATACTCTCATTTCACACAACTTATCCAACCCAAGCCATTCATTATAAGAACTGAACAGAGCTATTTAACAAGTATTATCTTATACTTAACTGAATACAATACTTTATTTTCTAGTATTGATGAAGTATATAAAAACTTATTATACAAATCCCTTCTTTACACTCATAACTCAACCGACTTCGTCTCTCATTCCACTGGAGTTCAATTTCACTCTGTCTATGTGTACAAACGTGCGTACAGTTCAGACGCGTTTTTATCGAATTTTTCCCTTTGTTACCCACCGCCATTTACTCTTTATTAAGAATTCTTTAGTGTGGCTTGACAAAAATGAAACCGCAAAAATAAAAATGTTAATGATTAAATCTTTTGACACGTTAATTATAAACACGCATTTTAAACATATATTTTTATTAAATACTGAACGGTAAATTATACATCAATATAGCAATAGAAATTACTTATTACGTAAACCATTATGTGGCTTACAGAAATGGAGACATGTGATTGTGAAACTGGTTATTATAGCAAAGGGTTATGTTTTAAATGTAGCACGCTTGCTATTTCATACAAAAGCAAGATGATGAGATGTGTCCATATAAAATTTGAACTAATAATTGATTTGTGAAAGCCTGTGTTTTTTCAGCAAGTACATCAAATATAAATCGTCTTAAATAAATGGAAACGAATAATGCGTATTTGGTCGAATACGGATTGGTCAGTACACTTATTTAAAGATATTTTCAAAAAAATATCTTCGTAACAATTCTGTTCAATTATCACAAATTCTGGTGATAGTGCTGGAAAATCGAAATAAATTTTCAAAACTGATATATTATTTAATCATAATTTTTTTACTTAAATCAAGCACGGAAGGATCCGTTACCGAGGGAAGCATAAAATGTAACATTTCACATAGATAATTCTATTTTATTAACATACATAAAATCCACAGAATGAGGTGAGAACAACCTATACTTTTTTATATAACATACATAATTTCTTTACACATTTTTTTTCCTTATTTGACGTTATCAAATTTGATGTTAAAGAATTCGGCATAAAAAATCTCCTACGTGTGTGATACGTGAATAAATAAAGGTGATCAGAAAATTCTTTTTAGACAAAAGATACCATATTTTAAAAAGGCAATTAGTGGTTTTCAATGAGTAAAAATTAAATTGTGTACTTTGAATTACGATTTATACAATATTATACAATATTATTAGTTGCCTTCCCGCGAGCTTTGTTCATATTTTTAGTTGGGGTCGCGTAATTCATACCGACAACGATCACAATTTATCAGTAGTTAGTATTCACTAATAATTTTATTAATTTTAAGTAGGTTCAATATCCCGTTGTAATCATAATAATTATGTTAATATATCCTCTCTCTAAAATAAACAATTTTAATATAAAGACAGTATTTTAATATATACCCTATCACATCGCTATGGTATTTCTTTGTGTTAAATAATATTATATTCTCTTTCTGTGAAATGTCATGTTGATGATTCCTTAAATTAATCCTTATAAAACAATATTTCACAATAATTTTTATGATATAGCAATAGAGTTATAGCTCCATTTTAATTGTAATGACAATCGTGTCTTTAATAAAAGATACCTTCTGACATCATCACATAGTTTGACTAACAAGACCACTCCTCTTTAGGATATTGCATTTAATAACCGTTACCAGTAAGTGTCAATACGAAACAAAATAGACATTTAATAGAAAATAAAAAGATCGAGCCTTCTTCAAACACAATACAAGAAATTTAATCATTTCCATGCTGAACTAAAACACAGTTTACGCTCGTATCATATGTAGCTTTGAAACAATCGTTAATAAACAAATTTTAATAAATTTAAGTATTTTACAGAAATACTGTCGTGACAATTATAAATATTGACAATTTTCCCATTATAAATACAAATAGTAACAAAACAATATTTGACAAAGAATATCTATAATAAAAAAAATATTAAAATGAAAAAACAAACATATACATCTGTATACAAGGGGAATAAAAGCGTTAGGGAAAGTTACAGAAATTAACGTTTCTATTTTCATTTCGAGATAACTCCGAGCTGTGGCGATAAAATGTCCTCTCGAAAGATGCTATAATTTTATTGAAGCAGAAAAAAATATTTCATTATTTTCTACTTGACTACCTCTCAAAGTTCAGATTCTTTCACACCTTCATATTATTATTATATTGAATAAATTTGTAACATATTTGAGCTGTATTCGATTTACCTATAAATAGTGTAAATAGTCGCTTGCGTCTTGTCTCACAGCGCTTGCGAGCGAGGTGAAAGCTGTGATAACAGACGAAGCACGAGACGAGTTACGAGGAGAGAGAGTAAATGTAGTTTAAGAGTTAAACTAAGGACAAATTCAAAATTATCCAAAAGTAATGGATAACAATAAATAACGCTATTATAATATTAATTTAATTGATTTGATTAGTTAAACAAATATGTTAATAATAACAATAAATTAATTAAGTAACAAAATATAACAATATGCCTACTCATATATATGAAAACGTAAAAAAAGAAAGCGTGTTTTGTCTGAGACTTATATTAGTGATTCCACCGCACGAAATGACTTTATATACATTGAGAACAGTAAAGCTTTTGTAGTTTGTAGTAGCATGAGTTTGTTTGTACTTTTGAGTACGTTCACAGTTTCGTTTGAGGGTTGTTCAAACAGAACTGATTTAGATAAGTTGTTACGTGAAGTAAACTTACCTTGAAGATTAAACCTAGTATTATTTAGGTCCAAAATCACAATTTTGTAATTAATTAATATTGGTTAATTCTATAAATGCTTAGAAGAACGAAAGAATATTTAAATAATTTTTAACATAGTGTAGAAATAAGATGAGGTTCGCAATTCAAATGTATCTTTTGTTGTATGTTACGATTTTAATATCATTTTTCTTTAATAGATCATACGTGGTGGTACTAATTTTATCAAAATATTCAAGTGTTTGTTGTGATATATAATGAAAACAAAAATTTATGAACCGTAAATGTGTCTTTATATATCTAAATTAGTTAGCTACAACAAGTTTTTGTTAAAGAAAGAAAAAACATCAAACTAAAAAATGAGAGCTTTAAAGTTCAAAATCCATGTTTATATATAACTGAATTACATTGATTACAATAAAATATCATTAATTTTTTAATCATAATTTATATCCTATTGATATAAAGTATACTATCTTAGGTTAAATAAATAAAAAAATATTATAATTGCTTTGTCCGATAGAACTAAGTCCTTCCATATAAATTAATCGCTTCCACTTAACTAACCGAGCAATTCCATAATAGGTTTGATTACATTGAGTGTAATATAGTTATAAGAGGATTGTCGATTAATCGAATTAATTAAAACAGAGTTTTAATGAAAAATATGGAATTAAATTACAGTAAAATGAATGATTTCATTGTGCAATTAAGAAAAAATGCTCAAAAATACATTGGGTTTTATTGGTATTATTCTTTGAAAGTCTATGAGGCGCCTTCATGACGCCGCAGAAGGTCGTGGATTGACGCCGACAAGTCTGGGCAAAGATTTAGCGCAAATATATAAAAATACGGACAAACGAATTCAAATCTTATGACAGTATTATTTGAGTCCCACTCAGCAAATCACTGAATGTCTAAGCTGATTGCACACTGCGGTATTACAAGAGGTCAAGGTAAAATGGAATAACAGTGTTGTTATTGCAAGCAGCGAATTGAAGTTTATATAAATATAAATAAAATTACTATCGTTACATTATTTCTACTATCTATAACTAATTAAATTTTGTAATGTAAACGAGATAAATCTTATAACTAAATGTGCTTATTGTAAATAAGAAATGTCAGAAAGTTGACATACATTTAAAATTCCGAATAGTGCCGGTATCTTAATTTGCATCCAAATTTTTGTAAAAAAAAACTTTCTACACTAATCTCTAATTCTTTATTTGTCTGCAAGGCCCTGTGGCGCAACGGATAACGCGTCTGACTACGGATCAGAAGATTCCAGGTTCGAATCCTGGCAGGGTCGAAAGTGTGTTTTTGTCGGTGTCCCTTACAACTTAAATTACTATATATACACATTTTTTGCTCTATAAAATGTTTATTATAAACTTAAAAAATATAGTCCAATAGAAGGTATATATAAGATAATTCCAAATGAAAATGACTTTAGAATATCCGCAGTGTACAAGATATTGCCAATTGTAAATTTTAACTTCATTATGAGTAGAACTGTTTACAAAATAATTTAGACGATACAAGTTATTAATACAAATGGATATAATTGGCCTAGGCTGGACTGCAGTGTCTTTCTCTTTATCTATACTCTGCGCCTAAGTGTAATATGACACGGGGAAGATACGCATTTTGTGTAAAATCTTAGTAATTTTAAAGACATTACTGAATTAATTTTTATCTCTTTTATAATATTACATTTGATTATTATGCATTTACAAATAAACAAAGTGTACACATTTATTTACGGATTCAGTTTTATGAAAGAAACAAATGCATCTAGATTCTAGAATAAATACATATTAACGATTTTTATGAAGGGGAAAATTTTCCCCAACAAACTATTCATTCTCACAAAATTTTTCACTACGACCAACATTAGTCTCAATTTGATCTGAGAATACTATCTAGAAATTTAACCAGTCTAAAACTATTATGTCGATGTTCCAACAACTATGGTCAGAAATGTTGCCGCATATTTAGTTTTGTGCACCGAAAATAGGATGGAGCAGCAAGGGTGGGATTGTTTCTATTCCCACGAGATTGGAAAATAGGAAACAGAACAAATACATGCTATTCGGTTCCCTAGTACTTTATATTTTAAAAGTGTACTAAATAGCATGTGTGTATATATTTTATATTTGATCATATTTGTGTGTATTAGACCAATTGAATTAACATTTAAAAAATTTCTATGCTGATTTTTTCCTTTACTGTAGCTAATATATCCTAACAAAGCATTATAATTACACAACTGTGTTAATCACTACATAGTATGAAACAAAGTTGCTTTCTCTGTAGCTATGTCCCTTTGTGTGCTTAAATCTTTAAAACTACGCAACGGATTTTAATGAGTTTTTTTTAATAGATAGAGTGATTAAAGAAGAAGGTTTATATGCATAATAACATCTATTAAATAGTGGAAAAATACTGTTATATTTGAGGTTTCTAATGCTATTCGTATATATACTATAACTAGGTCGTTAATTATAATTTTTTTAAATGTTCTAATTATTTCGACACATTGAAAACGTCTACAGAAAACTCCGCGATTGTATATGTCTCTCTTAAGGTATTTACTTTTTACAAGAAATATTGGCCAAATTTCGAAGTGATTTTACCCAAAATAGGATTAATCCATATCCAATTAAATAGTTTAAATACATAGTTGATTTGGTATTAATCTATATGGCCCTGTATAGCACAATATTTAAATCCATATTTTTTAAATGAAAATATTACAGATTTAAAATTAGGAACGTAGAGCTTGCGGCGGTACTAACCGGCCGGGACGGGGGATTGACACTACTGGATGGATTTTAATCATTTTTCCACGAGTGACATAGGCTATATATGTTATACCCGTGCGAAGCCAGAGCGAGCCGCTATGTTTTTATATACAACGTTCACAGTTTTTCTGTAGTGTATTTAGCATCAGCATTGAACCCGCGCGAAGCCGGGGCCGATCGCTAGTTCAGTTTCAATTTTCGTGAAGTTTCAATATTCTACAGTCCGTTGAAAAGAAATCATAATTTCTTTAATTTTTCATAAACAATCTCTGTGACCCCCAAAATTCACTTCAGGGAGCACGTTTTTTGATAACCGTCAAGATTAAGATGAAACTCAACGTAAAAAACGCTATGAAAACAATAATATATTGTTATTTGGTTTTCAAAGGTTCTAATCGCATTTTTGGAGGATACCTTTTTCATATGAACGTATATTTTATTTCACTTAAATGCAAAAAGTCGTAATCAATAAGAAAAATAAATGACCATTTGTTAGAATGCTTTGACTTCTGTGTCCGTGATTGACAAACAAAGCGTTTTCCGGTTCAGCTGCACTAAAATACTTCAAAGTGTATTAAGTTGAAATTCGTTCAACTAAACAGACTTTTCGAATGCATTGCTCAAGCGATACTTAAACAATGTTATAATCAGAGAGAATTAAAATATAAAATAAAGTATTTAATATTTAGAAAAAAAAAATAAGAGGCTGAATAATTTAAGAATATGAAGAATAATCATTAAAACTTTTTAAGAATTGGAATGTTAGGTTCCAAATTTTTTTATTGGAACATTTAGTTTTTTCGACTTTACAATGATGATATCGACCGCTTTTGAGGCTCACCTAATAATAAAGTAATTAAAAAAATATTTTGTATCCAACATTTTTAAAACCTTTTATGCTGAAGCAAAATAAATATGTTTGCAATAGGAACGACATGCACATAATTACGTGTTATATAAATAAGTGTGTATTTATTTCTTTTTGTAACATGCTTTTACATAATATACAATTCATTTCTTATTTAATTCATTTCTCTTATAAGATATTTTTCAATCATACTTATTATCTAATATGATGATCAGCGACGCATTGGTTAGCTTAGCTTCTACGAGCTGTGACTACATCTCGTGTCACAAAAACTCGCCTTAATTAATAATATTCTGAAATGGTATTGAAAAGTATCTTGTGATCAAACACGAATTATTTACATGCATTAAAAAGTTTAATTTAAGTTTACAATGCTTAATTTACCTTTCAATACATTGAAATATGCTTAGAGCTTTAACAAAATAAAAGACAGACGCCTCATTTTGGATGTAATATCTCGTAATTATTTTCAAAATATGTATTTCAATAATCGTCGTTGACATTCCTATTTTTAAATCTGTTTAAATTTTCCGAATATTTGCACACTAAGCCCTTTGCTAATTTCACTTTTGAATACAACATACTTCAAACAACAATGGTAAAGGTTTGGGGTCTAACATTTTCGTAAAATTACATTTACAAATTGTTTAAAACTTTTAATGGACCCTCAGAAAAAATTGTCAAGGAAGTTTTGATTTTTAAATAACCGGAATATCGTGTTACACTTGTTTTACCAATAAAGTTCTGGTGTGGCGATTTTTTTGAGGTGGCAGGCTCGAAACCTACGCTTGCAAATGGATTTATTATCCTATTTTTTTCTTACGCACCATTTTATTTTAAATAGTACTTCAACATTGCTTTAATGTTAAAAACATAATTCCACAAATATAATGTTATCGTTCAAAAACACAAATCGTCATAGCATAAAAGTAAAACATAATTGTATTATAAAGTTACTAAAAAAATATCTCAGTTTTTTGAAACATTTCACTGCATTCATTTAAAAAATGCCAATTAATATTTGATATTTGTCATAAATATTTTTTGTATACATAATTTATTTCTCTCTAAATAACTGCCTAACTTACTATAAGTAAAAAAATTCTATATTAAAAAAAATATTCTCTCCTTAATAAATTATTCTAATCTTCTTAAAGGCTTTAATCATTTCTCATTGTTAACTTTTACATAACCCTTAATAACTAGCATCAATTACTAGAGGCTTTAATCACTACGAATCGAATCAATTACTGTCACTGAAGAGCTTGCACTTAATTCATACAATTAAAGCCTCAAACGCACTATAAACTTTATATAAAACAATATTTTAATAAAACTACAATTACGAAAAGAAAACAAGTGAAAATTTGTCAAACTTTTTTTCAATACAACATTTTAATATTCCCGAATCCAAATTTTTTGAACTTTTTTGACTTGAACTCTGTTTCATATCTATTAAGACTCTGAGAATTAATCTCTTCTTGTTCATGATTATGAAAAAAATATATAAAATAATAACTCAGTTTAATTAGGTTACATTGTTTTTCGAAAACATCGTATTTTTAAACAATGACTGTTTAAAAAATATAATGGTTGAAAAGCGTTCACAAGATAATACACATCACAAAATTAAAAATAATATTAAATTAAGAGACCCTCTTTTAGTAGAGCGTTTAAAATTTTTACCAATCGTCATTATTGATGATGGTAACATAAAAATTAAACTTAAATAACTCAAACTAAAAATCAATGTTTTGTAAAGACCAGTTATGACAATCCAAAGATTTCATCTAGCTTAACAAATAAAAATTGCTTTACTTGACCTGACGCACATATTAATATACTTTTAATAAATTTCTTAATGTTAGGAGAATCTCAGCTTATATTGGTAATATAAACATATCAATGTAATTACAAGGCCCTGTGGCGCAACGGATAACGCGTCTGACTACGGATCAGAAGATTCCAGGTTCGAATCCTGGCAGGGTCGATATAATTTATTTTTTATTTTCTAGGGATATTTATATTTTGTACACTACATTTACTGGAAAAAATCAATAGTTTAACAGGTATGCCTTGTTTTTTATGGAAATTTTTGTATAAAAATTGTTTATTATGATTTATATTTCAAAATAAAGCTTTCATCAAATCTTTTACGAGTGGATATTTATTATTTTAATGGTTTTATTGTATGTTTATTAAAACACACGAAACACTACTGAACTGAACTTAAAATTTTATTAATATGAAGTGCAATGCGTGCACTTTTGATCCTACGAAAATCGTACAATTAATTTACTGGCTATAAAACGGCTAGTTTCAAATAGTAAACAAACAAAACAACAAACGTAAACAAGTTTCTACCAAAAATTTTATATGGAGCTGAATATATCTGTAATACCTATCAACAGTTATCCCTACTTAGACCATATTATAATTATCCACACTTCTATAATTTAAAACGAAGATATACTTACAAAAATAATCAAATGTGATACTTGTTATAATTGTAATATTATAAATAATTCATAAAACATTGTTTCTCTATATAAGATCTACAGTAACGAGAGATGACAAATGAGTCATGGTAGACGACAAAAAAACAAGACTTAATGGTTTCGTAATGTTTCGTTTTAAATGTGTCCACAATATGAACATCTGAGAAATAAAATGACTAAAGACAGTCACATTATATAAAATATGTAGAGAATCTGTCTTAACATATAAAATAAATAAACACTGTTTAAATATACGAAATGATGTTTGTATGTGAGAATATCATTCTACAGCTTTAGGAGCCGTTGAAGAGGCCTTTTGAATACACAAAATAATACGAGCTTCGTAATGGTGTACTTACGGCTCCCTCGACGCGAGTCTGTTAAAAATACCCAACTCGGGAACATAAATTTGTTAAAAGTTCAACTCTTTTATAAGAACCACGTTTCAAATATGTGCCAGAATTCTCAACCATGGTTTAGAGAATTTAGATTATAATCGTAGCTTGAGTTTCCTCTGTCTCTGTAGAGTTGTATGAATTAAGAATTAAATGTTATTTCCTTACTATGCAGTATTATTATTATTTACATGCGAAATAACAGCATTTTGCATTAAATTAATTATATTATATTGTATGATTCGGTCTGTGGATTAATTCAAGAACAAATAATA
>DVQP01002013.1:0-13529 GCA_018231745.1 Danaus eresimus
ATATATGCATTTTTACCTCCTCTTCCAGCTCTCGATTAGAAAGTTGCAGTAAATTTATTAACGATGTGTATTCTGTATAAGTTGTCTACATTTTCCAAAAAATATATCTTTGCTATCAAAACTTCAAACTTGTCTCAAAACTATTTAAAATATTTAGAAGCCGACAAAATTAAGTCACAGTCAAATGTCCTAAGTGTTCTTATAAATACTTTCTCATAACATAAATCGCCTTATGTATTTCAATGTATAAACAGGTAGAAAACATACAATAATTAATAATAAAAAAAAACGATA
Source organism: Danaus eresimus (assembly GCA_018231745.1). NCBI lineage: Eukaryota > Metazoa > Arthropoda > Insecta > Lepidoptera > Nymphalidae > Danaus > Danaus eresimus. The sequence continues at coordinate 295 of DVQP01002013.1, forward strand.
ATATAAACTCTAAAGCATACTAATGCCTTATTAGCCTGAAGTTAACGACATTATTAGTCATTAATTAGTTTATTGACTAATGTATGGCAACACTGAAATTCTTAGTACTGTATAAGATATTCGGTTTCAACTATTATAATAATAGTCGTTATTAATTTTTTAACAATTATTTTAAATTAAGAATGTTAAATAATCGATAAACATCACTATAACATTATAATCGCATATAAACTGTTACCGTTTCCGTTCAGTTTTCTATAATCGACTTCTATATGTATATATGAAAATAGACTTTATGTTTAATGTTGATAAGGTATGTTTTCGTCATAGCGTTGTATGTAGGAGTGTCGCCGCCAAGTGCTCGTGTGTTTTCGTTGTTTTTCGGTAGTTTTCGGCTATCGCCGGCCTTCTTCAGGCATCTTTGTTCGTCGGATCGTAAATCGTAATCGCCAGTCGCCACTGTTCCGTTTCTTTTCAACACAAAACTAAACAAACTATCCCGTAATAAACACGGTGATTGCGGCTGTAATAAATTACTGAGTTATTACTAAGTTATTACTTATTACTTACTTATTGTCCAACTACATCGGTCTGTCTTACATGAACGTTTCGATTTAAAACTTTTAACATTTATCGCCCAATATAAAATCGATAATGAAATGCGTTGTTAGATATTAAACAACGCTTGTGTGTCTCAGATGTTTTAATAATAGCCAAGTTCAATAGTTTTAAGTTGCTATATGCTTAAATTATTTACCATATATATTTTATTAAAATTACTACAAGGGATATTTGTTCTGAATGACATCTATACGGGGAAAGCCGGTGACTTATGAATAAGTATTACGCTAGATGGAATTATGTAGCAAACAATTGTGACTGATTGTAAATAGTAGCAAATAAACAATAGCAGCTTTAACTTACCCAAGCTAATGTGACAGCTGTAACTTACAAGCTAATAATCCTAGTATAAATTATTTTTTAACTATTACTTCTTGCGTTTGTGTTGTTTAAAAACACGTATGACCAGCTCCGTATTGTTTGTCTCGGAAATTTCCAAACAAGACATAACAGATACGTCACAGGTGTTAAAATCATATCTTTCTTTATATTCATACAGTGATGCTGCATTCCTGAGATCAACTAACATTTTATCTTATTTATACAGAAATATCCGCACGCCTGTATTTATGTACAAGTGAAAGTTTAAGTTAACTTTAAATTATATGTTTTTAAACTAAATTTTAATAATTACCAAACTATCAACGGCTGTTACACATTATTGGCTATAATCAAACACAATTCTTATCGTAATCGTCACCTCCGATAAGATAGTGTCCTATGAAAACATTCAAGTATAGTTTTGCCACAAAACTTTATCGGCCATTGTCGCTTACTGCTTAGTTGCCCTTTAATATTTTCACGTTTTATAGATTAGTGTTGAATTATTATTGTTTATTTGTTACTTTCTATGAATGCGTACCACGGATATCAGTTGCTTTAACCGATGTTCCGAAATGTTCTGCTAGTGAGTAGAATCTGGACTCCTAACTCCTTAACCATCTATATTAAGAGCGTCAATTACACGAGGCGAATGAGATCTCTGTACAGCAGTTTATATGGGTCGACCGACGTGGAAACTGGCTCGGATATAGAACCGAGGAGGTTGGGATAAAAATTATTTAATACAAATATTGGAAAGGATGTGATTATATAATGTTAATATATGTGGATAGTAAGTTGAAACGTCGGTCTGTCGTCGGCGGCACGCGCGGAAGTAGGTACAGTGCGGCCTTGCACAGCCGCGCGTCGAAGGTGAAAGTCTTGGCAAGCAATTATTGAGCCTCGCTCGGCTCCGACATCCTCGTGGATTCGGGTTAAACTGTGATTCGATGTGAATTAACGGACTAATACATAAGTATACTTAACGGCCATCAGGTGATACCTACCGAGAACTAATTATCTATTGTATTGAAACTGGTTTCGGGTCTTTTGTTTTTAATTTGACGCTATTATACCTGGCTTTTCCTAGAATCTGCACCCGTGATGGTCGATGCATGTACCATCGGCCAGGTATCGTGATACAAGTATATTTGAATAGTAGCTTCAATATAAGGTGTATAACCCGCGAGCACCTTCACGCCTGATCGAACTTGGTTATCACGGGCTGGAACAGCTGCCTCTCGCTGTTTGGCCCTCACTCAAATTATATCCTATTGTAGTTTAAGATGCAAGGGTAAATTACTGACTGTCATCACACACGAATGTTCAAACAAATGCTGTATTCATAAGAAACTAACTCTAAAATAAAGTATATGTGTACAAGTTGAATGTTACCGAATTGTTTTAAATCTAAGCTTATTGAATAAGAAGCCTCATTTCCACAACTAAGTGAAATGTGAGAAACAAAGGAATGCGTTGGCGCCAAGATATACCATTCTCAGTAACAAAGCCACTAAATCTTAAATTCTATTTTATCTCGTAGCCGTTTTAACGATGTAATTTAAGAAATCCCTAATTCTATACGAAATTTTCACGGAGAACTATATATCTGTTGACGTCTAAGCTAAATCATATATTTTATTATAAGCCGCTACAGCCATACCTACAGGCTAAATTACATATTTTCGTGTAACTTACTTGTTATACAAATTTATCATTTTCAAACAAAGCACCGTTAGAAATAATATTCTTACACATGTTTTTTTTTACTGCCAAATAGTTTGAAACTAAAAATTTATGTATCCCGATACAATAATTGAATAGTTCGATTTAGCCTTGGCAATATTCATTGAGCAATCACGTTTGTGATACACTGTACAATGTACTTTACCATCAAATACTTTACATTTCGTATACGGTTGAGTTTGTTCTATGTTAATCAGTTACTAGACGACATAATCCTCGGACGGTTAAGAAGTTTAAACGACACATTATATATATAATATAATAAACCACTATAACATACACAAATAAGTTACTTATATTGTATAAATATAAAACGATAAGTTTATAAGATTTAAATTTAATCTAGCGTATGATATTTCCAAAGGTCGCATCCCTATAAATAAAGATGATTAAAGGATGGCTTACAGTAAATATGATGAGGTATGTACCATAGCGTACAAGGTTCGGGGTGTTCCTGCGCCCTCTAGGGCTCGCCTCTGAAACATGACGAGTCACTAGTCAGTACCGCCGACAGGCCGACCGCGGACGGCCGACGCCGGGGCCCTACTCCCGACCCCTACTACAGTCGCCAGTTTAGCGCGCGAACTCGAAACGTGAAGACGTCGCTCCACCAGCTATGTAGAGCCGCTATTTGGACAAGTGTGAAGTTGATTGTCTCGTGTGATACAACCCGTTCGACTCGGAATTATGTTTGAATTAAACGCCTTTATAAATAAATGAGTGCTTTTACTACTCGAGACTAGTGTTATCGTGTTATATTGGAGTTTTCTTTGTGATTTATATGAGGTAACTTCTGTTTTAATTGTTATTTGAGATTATTTTATTGTGAAGCATGCGTACGTGTACTATCATTATAATATTTATTGGTAACTTTAATACAATTTCATTTCATTATTATAATAAAGTAAAAGCTTAAATTAAATCTTTTTTTTGGTAGTATCGTATAATAAATTATTTTATTTTATATACGTATTAAATGTATATAAATTTAGTTCTTTAACGTTACCTCGTATGAGCCGCCTACTCTTGACCTAAGCCCTTTTAATATAACTTCTAATAACCAACGCGAATGGATTCAGTTTTGAATGATCTCATAAAACACTTTATGGTGCAGTATCTTGCTCTAAACAAGTTTCTTTTAACTTTTTAACAAAGATGTTACTAGCATCAAATGTAAGGATTATTATTTTTGTACCGCGTTTGTCAATTTCTACCTGAGCAATTGTCAGACAGCTCTCTCTTTCACACTTGTTATAAAAGCATGCGCTTCCCATTAAAGTAGGGATTTTAAATGTGCGGACGGTTATTTTGGAACGATTTGAAATATAGAAAAAAATATATACGACTTCATTGAAATACAATCAGCTACGGTTTAGTTTGTTTAAACGTGGCTTGATTTAAAAATTTTAATATCCATCCTATAGTGATGTCACTAATTTAAATTTGCGGAAATAATACCAACGAGGCCCACAGCGATCTACTTATATAAGCATCATTAGACGTTAATCAAAGCCTTGGATACAAGTTTGTGAAATGAGTACGTGATTTTTATTAAGGAAATCAGTTTCCACGAACGAGTTTTCCTTTAAAACGCGTCACGGTTAGACTCGATTCGCAGATAAAGAGAATAATTGTTCTGAAAACTTTGTCTTAAAATATTCAAACGAAAATTTCACCAGTATTATATTATGTATTATTATAAAAACAATCAATTTATTATTACGCATAATGATTTTGTTATTTTTCTTGTTTGTTAATAACTATCTATAATAAATTTAGATTACGCTATAATGACCACGCCTGTCGCCAATCACCGCCATATTAAATTAGTTCACTTTATTATCTGTTACTACTTCTTCCATCTTCGTATACGGCTTTATAGAATATAATTATTCAAATATAACATCAGTAGTAAAAAGTATTATTTTCCATGTACATATTACATAAGACGTGTAACGAATACATTGAATTATGTTAATAATAGTCTTCTATAATTATATATGTATTAAAATAAATATTTTTTCGCAATAAATTAAGTAATATACGCAGTCAATTACTCTAGAGAGCCTGGGATGCTATTACAAGTGATTTATTCCACGGACCTTGTCCATTGTCTACTTCGTTGTGCTAACTTTATACCTACTCGTACACAGCCAGCAAGCTATAGCTGACATTATATGTAAAATTTTGATAACAACACTTAATAAATTGCGTGTTACAGGCGCTAGTCATTTCGTACGGTTACTATTTAACTGTAATATTACCCCGTAACAGAGTTTAGATATATCATTAAAACAAATATATTAATTATTAATGAATTTTAAGTTCGGTAAAGATTAAGCAATATGTTCTTCTAGGCAGAGATAAAAAATGTTGCGTCCTTAGATAATAATATTGTAAAATATGTGACCATGTAATGTTTAAGGCGTTTAAACTTCAAAGCTACGAAACAATTTAAATTATGAAAAACAATATTGGCCTAAGATTATGTATCGTCGAGATTACATAACTAACTCCTATCGATACCAATTGATAAGCTCTTAATAGCCTTGTGCGTGCGTTCCTTATACATATTAAAACGAAAAACTACACACTATCAACTTATCTAATGAATACGAATTAATAATTCTAATGTATTCATCGGCTTTGAAAACGATTCGCGATTAAAATATACATAAAAGTAAACGGATTCGAAATTTGAATTTTGAAATGAAAGTTTTTTAAAATCTTAGATCCATGAACGTAAGTTGTATCAATCGGCACTGCCCACTCTCGCCCTTTATGAGTAACAGAACTTTACCAACCACTACTTATTTATATCTAAATTTGAATGAAAACTATGGCCATTTAAAAACATGTTTTAGAAGATTTCCTTTGGTTTATTCTACATTATTTAGACGTAATTCGCCGTGAGCGCTGTTGCCGTTATGTGATCGAAACGTCAGCTTTTAAATTTAGAATACATTAGTAGTTATATGTACCATAGAAGTTGTTTCTTAATTTTTTTTTTCTTAAGTGAAAATCCGTACTTAAGGTATTTGTATGTTCATATTTAGTACAATGGCATAATAAAACATTTTATTGTTCTTGTTATAACAAAATGTATGTTTTTATTATGAGGCCCCCGACTATTACTGTTCTCTGTACCGTTTCACGCCTACATTCCGCGATCAATCACATGTGAGACCTCTTTCAAGAATGTACCACTAACTACAAGGCCTCCAGGGTTAAGACTGCCTTTATAACACGCCCTTGCAATGGAATGATTGAAATAATATAAATAAATTTCTTAAAGTAGTTAAATTATATATAATGAACGGTTCCTTTTAAATGAAATTCATATTTAATTTGTTAATAAATAAAGAAGCTGTCCATGAATCAGTCAGCGTCATAAGTATACGCCATTTCCATTCGACAAAATTCGGACGTAAGGGTCGCTCGGTCGTTGTACCGAAAACCAGAACAATCTGAGCGAGTAACGCGCCGCGATTCAATATTATTTTATAATACTAACAATTGCGTACAGTCTGCCTTGCGTATAACTGTACACTCGATATCACGAATGAGGAGAACAATGGCGGGTCTATTGAAAATATTGTCGCTATACTGAAAAAAAAAAACTACATTAAAAATACATCTCAAATAATGCAGTTAACGAAGGAAGCGTTAATAAAATATGTTAATAATGAACGTTCGTTCGGATGTCACCGCGTGTGGGACAGAAAAGAAAGTGCAGGTAGATGTAGCCTCGAGCGAGTGGAAACAAGATTTATTAGATCGTAACCGGGGTCGCGACGGAGCGGCGGCCGCGGCGGCGAGCTGACTCCGCGTACAACCACTCCACTACGCAGACTGATCTGCACTGTACACACCGGATAGAACAATACTCGCTAATAATACGACCCAATACTAAGTCAAATGATTGGTCAAATTTGAATTTGGAATTACGTACTTAATAATTTTTACAAATTTTGTTAGCTGCCACCACTCAGTTTGGGATTAATTTTTTTTTCTTTACATATTGTTTCTTCAACCAATTCGATTTATAGCAATAGTTTCGTAACACAAAATACGTGCTTGATATATAATAGCTTCCGATCGTAATGAAGGTTACGCCAAAATGTGACCTTAGTTTAATTATTTTATTTTTCCCGTTCTCATCCTCTTCAATGTCGCCATAGCAAGAAACACATATGTTACAATTTAATAATAGTGCTTTTAATAAAATCATTATGCAAGTTTTTAGAGTTTAGTCATAATTCCGTTCCATGTAAGGATGTGTAACCGTTAAAATTATTGGCATAGTTTAATCAAAATGTGTCATTTCTACGTCAAAGTGTATATTTTACTAGAGTCATGCGTGTGTACAAACTTGTAGTTTATCATCTCAACTCTTAAGACGGTCCGTATTGTTTGGTAATTCTTTTTGTTATTTCGGTAGTTCCATTCGGGTTTTGCCCTTTTCAACCGATTAGTCGTCGGTGGGTTTGTCGTAAACAAATACAGCGAGTCATGAGAGTCAATATCGTCTAAATGACGGTTCATATCGTACGTCACCCGCTAGTTCTCATGTACGTAGCGGCACGGGTGACGCAATGGGCTTTTTCAATGTCTTATCTACACCGTGTGGTAGTGTCATTCTCGCCGCGACCGTCGCGCTGCGCGGACGCACTTTGGGATTACTCGCGCTATTGTTACACTTGTCAGTTGGCTAACAGACGCTCACCGCGGACGTGGGGCCGACCGTCAGCGCTCTTTCAGTGGCAGTGTATTGACTTGTGATACTTATCGTGAACCTATTATCGGATAATTAATTGTCAGTGATGTATATGTCCGGATTTTTCATTCTCTCTCCGTCTGTGAGGTACGTTATTACGAAAATAATCATTATAGGTCAACATATTTAAAGAGTGGTAACTCTGTTTCATGATCGCTCTCATGTTTATTACGTTTGGGGACGGAATTTATTAAGTGTGAATCTTATTGGCCCGTTTAGGCATCGAGGCATTGTTCTTTGACCTAGTGCTCGCCGACTCTGTTTATGAAATGGTTCGTGAGCAGATATTCCTTTTAATGGACGCTTATGGTCGCGACAACTTTTACATTTTCGACGCCGCGGTTTTCAAGTTCGGTTAATGACATTTATAGATAAAAATGTGTCTAGGCGAATCGTAGCCAATCTAGTTGTATAAACAGCTGTGTGATAGTACCAAATTTATTTAATATAACGTAACGCACCCATTGTTACAGAATGACGCCTCAAGAGGAGCGTGAGAGCGCTCGGGGGGCGGAGATAGCGGACACCTTCGAAGACGACATGTTCGGACCGCCGCGGACTGAACCCGCCGCCAGGCCCAAACTGTCCATGATATCGGCCAGGCTTCGAGCCAACGAGGAACGGAAACGGGTCATCGAGATCTGCTCTCAGAAGCTGGAGAACATCGAGGACCCAGCCAGAGATCTCAGGCGGTCGGTCTGCATCAACAACACGTACTGCAGGCTGAGCGAGGAGGCGAGGAGGGAGAAGGAGGCGAGGAGGCGGCGGGCGAGGGAGGAGTGCGACGACTCCTGGATAGGGAAGAAGGCGCGCCGGGCTGTGGAAGACGAGTGTCTGGCGCTGCTAGACGCCATCCCGGAACTGGGGGATGCGAACCTTGGCTGCGCTCAGCTCGCGAGGCAGATGCAGGAGGGCTCCAGGCAGGACGGCCTGCTACCGGCCGGACTGCTCACGGTGCTAGACTCATGACCTCGTCGGCCGCTGCACTCCTCGCTGTGATGTCAGCCCGAGTGAAACCCGCGGCGCTCAGTCACCGGACGCGTCCTGAACCAGCTCGCCCGGAGCGCCCGCCCCCCGGACACGACCGCCTCACACCACGGACGACGTTCGGCCCGATACGTTGTTTAAGTACTTACTTTGTTAGCGTGTTTTTATTATTTAGTGAAAGTTGCTCAGGCGGCGCTGCGGTCCAGCGACCGGCCGGGGAGCGCCTCCGTCACCGACGGAGCCGTGTGTCGTCCGTAGAGTCCCCTCATGATGATGATGACGTCACCGACGATCACGATGAGATAGGTAGTGGGGACGTCGGAGTAGTGTTAAGACATAATCGTAATTGCATTATTGTACTATAAATAATTAATTAAATGAATTCGTGATTAAGGTATAGTGCAAAATAACTGGGAACGGTCTCGTGGATGGGAGGGTAGTTTAACGGGACACGTGATAGTTGCGCGTCACGCCTCGTCACGTCGCCGTAGTTAGCGTGCTCCGCCTGAAGAGACAACAAGTAGGTTCATCGCGAGTTTCGCTACCGATAAAATTTGAAAGTAAAAGCCGAGCGCCTCACCCCGCGAACGACTTACAGCTCGCACCACAGGAGGCACTCTCCGCTGTAGTGAATGTATAGAGCGTATGTCGCACACCGTGTTACAGATTGTAACGAAACAAAAACCTCACAAGTGATGACGTGTGTCCGATCAGACGAGCGTGTGCATGTGACCTTACTCGTGTAAACGGCGGGCCGCAAGGCCAACGCTGGCCCAACGTCGCCAGTCGGGTCGGCCAGCGAGCACTTTAATAAGTCCGATATTAACAGCGCCTGTTGCTAAACTATTATTATAATTTGTATATATTGTTTCTTATGTTACCTTATCTCACATTTTACGCCATGTTACCAATATGATACGTGATTGGCTGTTTATTCGATCATTGCGTACTTACGTTACTCGCCAATCGGCCTGTACCGCGCACGTACTACGTATACAAGTGTCGTTGATAATTTATTTTAGTTGAATGTAACGGTATGTTTAATTCGGTTGTGCAATCAGATTCGGTTTTATCGTGGTATGGAGGTAGCAGAGTTACTTTACTGAAATCTTAATTGGCGCAAAATATATCGGGAGTAGCCCGTTTCGCCCCTTCTGAATAGTAAATAGGTACCTTGAGGAGCGAGGGAGAGACGGAGGGGGGAAGGGGAGGTAGGGAGAGCGGAGGAGTAGCGAGGAGTAGGGCGAACCGTTCCCAGCACCTCCTGTGATATTAGCCTAGCCTCTATGTCGTATTTGTATTTGTGCTAGTTTTTCATCCGACTTTTTTGGATTTAATGCTGTATAGTGAACGCTTAAGACAAATTGATTCCTTTCCTATATATCGGCCATTTTATACGGATCAACCGGTTTTTGGAGTCGTATACCCGGCGGTAGTGCGTTTAGATGTTTTCGTCACTGTATTATAATGGATGTAGTTTAATTTGTTTTGTATGGAGTTTGTACGTGTATAAGGATGTATTATAAAAGTTAAGCAGCTTGTGAAACATGCATTGAATGATTCCGATGTTCGATGATGGCGAATAAATAATAATGGGACCTATGGTTAGAAATGTTGAGGAAGTTGGTCGGTGACATTTTTACAAGCGATGTTGCACCCCTTTCCAACCAACGGAAACAATTAAATGAAAGAGTGGGACGAATATTGTGCAATTGCCGAGACCTGACTGCCTTCCTGAATATATCCCCACAACAGCAGGCTTAGAATTGACTGCTTTCAGATTATTATACATAAAACGTGTTAACTTTTGAATCGTTTCAATATCCTATAGGGAACAATCAAGTGCCATCTCGAGACGTTGCTATGTAAGAAACGCCTACAAAGAAATCATTTATACAAAAGATCGGTTAATATTAAGCCTGCTGGAATAGTTTTCGTTCTGATGTATCTCGATTAATAAAACTTTACGCACATGTATAATTAGATTATAATTTCACGATATACAAAAAAAAATTATGTCAATATACATAAATGTTTAAGATCGCCCCTTTATTCTGTCTCGGGCGCCACGGAGTCCGAGCATTAGCAGGGAATACTGTTTGTGAATAGTACAATTAAATATATCGTTTTATGATTTCCTAAATGTTTATAATTCATAGCACAATGATAAGGTCGAAATATTGTTGGAATTTTTTTTTGATAAAAAATAAAAAATGTTCGTACTTAATAAATTTTTAGATTTCTACCTTATTTTATTCCTTTTCAGATTCGGACGGATTCTTATTCTATATTTTATTATGGAATAAAAACAAATAAAACAATCTTATAATTTAATAATCTTTTCTCACAAATCACAAAAAGCTTGTATAATACAAAGTCGTTATTATTCTCTGGATCCTCCTACCTACTACCGACTTCATTCCGGTAACTCGACTTTGATGACTAACACTCAAATCATTATAAACGATTTTAATACTAAAAATGTTAGTCACGCAGTTGGGAATAACAATAATCGCAAATTGTACGGCCATTCCGACTCCGGGCAACGGGCTTTGTCTCAAATGAATAAAATGTTTGTTTTCTAATTAAAATACCAAAAGAATACAACGCTGTGTTTAATTTTTCATATCCGAATAAGTGCTTCACTAGTTCACCTTGTTCCACTTCTTGGATTTTTATAATAAATAACAAATATAATTTATCAAATTGTAAACAAAAAAAATCTTATTATTTGATGTGTATGTTCCCTTACGGTTTTAATTAATCTATATGATGTATTTAATCTGTGATTCCCGCGTCATTATGACAGAACATCTAGCGTTTTATCAGAGGTTAATGAGCCGACTTACAGCGGAGTGAAGAAATTTAAAGTCGTTAGCAGAAATAAATACATTGGCGAGCTGAGGATTATTTTTGTAACTTGTGTATACAACGGCTTTGTTTAAAAATAATTTCGAGATATAAGCATTAGTTTTTAATTCCGCCTTATGTATTATAGTGCTTTGTTAGTAGTCTCCGTAGAAGGGGCTGGATGGATTCCGTTTGAAACAATTAATGTAAGTGTTATTATATTATCGTGATTAGCTATTTTATAAATGTTTCCTGTCCTAGACTAAAGAAATGATTAAATGATTTTAAACATGTCTATGGTTGTTTTATTCCTTTTTTATCGTAATTAATAAAAGACATGCACTTGAGCTTTTGAGTTTTTAAATGTCATACGATTCTAAAAGGTCGGAGTGATAAATAAGTGGAAAAAGATGTGACCTTTATAAAATGAGAGGAGATTTGTTGTTATTTAGGAACAGTTTATTTCATAGTGAACATTTGAAAAGAAGTGCTCGGCTTATTACTATTTATGGAATTTTAGAAGATTCAGTAAAGAAATTTTAAAGAAAAGTCCAGACATCTTGTTTTATTATTTGCACATTTTTTTACACTTAATATGAATGTGGCCAACATACCGCTAATACGATCTAGTGAAAGTTGTTACAGCTGTTTGATTCTCGACATAATTCAAAAACACCGCCATCTTTTGATGGAGTTTGAAGTTTTTGAACTAACTCGACAAGAATATGAATTTTAAGAGGAACAATAAAAATAATATTTCAACATTAATATTTAATAGAACACGAAATAACCGAATCAACCGCTAACAAGAAGACCTAGCTATTAACCAAGTTGTATTACATAAACGACCAGTCTTTGTAAGTATTTGCAACTAAGAATTCACGAACGCCGCGACTCACGTAATGCGTTATACAAACAAATGGGAAATGTAACATTTTTGAGTATCAAATTACATAATGTTTATAATATATTATCAAGATAGTCTATATCAATTATCACTATTTTACATCAAGTCTCTTAAAGACTAGTACAATGTTTGAGAAAGTTTGCTCATCGTTCCCCAACTGCTTTACCGTTTATGGTAAAGTTTGTAAACATCGTCAAGGTTGATGAGGAATAGCCGCTTTTGGTTCATAATAAACAATTTCCGACACATACATTTTTCCTTACTTTCGAAGCCATGATCCCCAGACTGACGGCACAGTCTAGACTTAAACAAGATAGTATTGCTGTAATTTGACGTGACGTACAAGAAATGGACCGAATAGAATATTCAGCGTTAGATTGAAATGAAACCAAAGTTTAATTTTTTCCTTATTAAATGCTCATGTATTTTACGGGCCAATATCCAATGCAACTATACTATGTGTACATTTTCATTACTTTCTCTTTTAAGAAAATACCTAATGAACCACAGACGTATAACAGATAATTGTTAAAGCTCCCAAAATGATTCTAACAAAATCGCCTTTCAAATAAAACGAAGCTTAGGTTAATCTTAAAGTTATAATGGCGCTGTCCATCAACAACGCAGCCCACAGATAAATTAAAAACCATGTTAAACAACCTGCATGGACGGACAGATGAAAAATATATTAAATGTATAATGACGTCACAGCTTGTGTCAGGTAGTGATCATCAACCTATACTACCAGTTGATTTAGTTAAACTAAACGCAGAAATTCCAGTTTTTATTTATATTTGTACGTTAATACTCTCCTGTGCGAACTTAGGAAAGAAAATCTTAAATGTGTGAGTTTGTTTTGCGGTTTAAAAAGTCCGTAAGGATACTAAAATTATCACAAAAACGTCAAATTAGCGTTTATTTTAAATAAATTGCGCCATCTTACTATATTATTCCTAAACATAATACCGTTTTATGTTAAACAGAAATTAATTAAAAAAGCCGAAGTTTAAAATCTTTTATGTCAAA
>DVQP01002014.1:0-13529 GCA_018231745.1 Danaus eresimus
AACACCTTGATATTTGAGCCGATTGCAGTATAGAAAAATATAGTTGTTATGTTGAACTCTAGATCACAATTTATTGGACCAGGGAGCCTGTTTTTGCTGTTGAATCATAACTTCAAGCATTTCCTTGCAGTTATAATTTTACAATAAAACCAGTGTTTGCGTTCCATGTGTCATAATAATTATTAATTTTCATATAAATAAAAACGCTTAATAAAAGAAGTTTTTACAAAAATACACTTTACTTACATAAGAGGGAGATAGACTTTTATCTACCAACGCATAGACTAACCGGGATGCCGTTTCTATAGCCCCTAGACTTGGCGTTTATTATATACCTAAGTTAAGTTTTTGAGTATATTTTTATCAGCTTATCATTTTCATACATGTATATTTGATCTGACATCTGTCATCAGCGTCACCATGACTACGACACACCACTTATTATAAGTTGACAGGGGATATTCTGGTCCAGTGTCATTTGACTTGTCGAACACTTCTGACGGGATCAAGTTAGTTATAAATCGAAATCTTTGGGTTAAAATTTAGCCGCATTTAGTCATTGGGTATTGGGGTATCATCGCGTCTTTATTTTTTGTCGGTTCTCTAAGTCGACTAAAGTAGCTGCAAGGAAATCTGCTATCGTTGCAAAAAAGCCATTAGTTGAATTAGTCAAGAGCCCTCCAGAAACGGTAATTGATTACTATGACTTATTTAAAATCAATCTAGGTAGTTTAGATAGTCTTCAAAACACTATTATATACATTGAGTCCAGGAACTGCAAGATGTATTCATGTATATCCATTCTGTCATTGACCTATCCGTCTCCATATGGGCAGTGTCTATACCTTGGAGAATATTTCTGTCTCAGGACGAGGAGTTATGTTTCCTAATACTTGATGTGGGCGCTAAAGAATTAGAAAAAAAGTCTTTTTCTATATTTTTGGCAAATATAATTTAATTCCTTACAGCGTTATTAAATATAATTTAACTGAGAAAGCCCATTTTAAGTTCTTAAGTATAGTTAGTTAGATCAAGTAATAAAATGAGGCACTATACAGCTGATACTTAATTACTTATTGTAACAGTAGTTACTATTGCCAGAATTTTACAGACAAATATGGGTTCGAACTAGTTTCATAATCTAAATGAATCTCTTTTAATGTTCAGTAAAACTATTTTTGTAAAAACTACTTAGAAAAACGATATGTTTGGTTAGTAAGTATTCTTTTTAATGAAAAATCTGGTATTGCATTTTTAAGTTTTCAACAATTATTTCACATTATACGGCTGTTAATATTACAATTTGAAGCAGTAAATTAAGAACATATTCTTCATCGGAAGTAGCTACTTTGACGAACTTCAAATTAAAAGAAATTAGCTGATTGTACCTCAAGCTGTTTCAGCGAAGTGAACTTTAAATTAAGAAAGTTTTAGAGGTAAGAGAAAGGATTCAACGATGATTAATAAGTAATTCGAAATAGAATATTTCCATTATCGTTTTGTATAGGGAGTGATATTGTCTTAAATTTATGGATAAATCTTACGATTTTTCGATGTTTTTCATAATTTGATTATCGATAGATATTTTAAAAAAGTCCATGTGAATAATTTAATAAATTTTCAAAGACTATAACATAATATTGAGATTAAAGGGAGAAGAATATAGGATTGCAATAGATTATTAGGTACAATGTAGGCCGCTACGTAAAATTAATATTATAATAATTGATAAAACACAAAAAACTAAAAAGAATATAAAATATTTAATGATTTAAAGCAACATCGTTTAATAAAAGGCAATAAAGGAAACGAGTATCGTAACAGATGTTTCAGAAGTAATCAATCCAAGACTCTCCTTATTTATAACAAGACTTTGGATTGTGATGAAATATGTGCTATAACGTAATCCATTTGTTTTGGGCCACTGCTAATCACCAAGATGTTTAGGCAATCTTTTCTTCAGATCTACTACACTTCACTAGTAACAAAATTTCATCTTAATTCAAGTTCTAATTCTGGATAATCTTTTATTATTATGATAAATAAAAATTCTGTATACTTTTTACCATACAAATTTAGTACAACGTAACAACGTTATATGTATTTTAGTTTAGGATTCAAAAGTGATTAGCTTTTTTATATATTTTCATAATTAAATAATTCATATTTATTTAAAATTATGGTATTAATTTAAAAAATTATGTAAAACACCAAATATTTAAGAGTATATTGTCAAAATATGTTAATTTAATCAGTTTACAACAGTTTTATTTTCCAAGTCTGTTGTATGATCGCGTAATCTTCTTTTGTTTGTAAACTCTATTCCAAGTTTCAAATCTAAATCTAAAACTAAAGTTCGTCAATCTCCTTCATTACTTTAAAAATAATGTATTGCTCGTATTTTATCCAACATTCAACGTTTATCATGACATACTATTTCCTCTTTTTTTAGTTCTACAATAATCTACTACAGCGGACTTTATAATGACTAACAATACAACAAACAAAACCTGTAAATTTTCTAAAAGTGTCTGCGGCTATGATGTTTCTTTATGTAATAAACTTTTTAATTAATTTAAAATTTTAAAAAGAAAATTGATGAACGAAATCCTTATATGCCGTAAAACATACTACTTTTTCTAATTATGAAAAGCTCAATGAAAAATGGGCACATAAAGAGATTATAAGATACGTGGTATTCATCAGTTTGTTCAGTAGTTGTAGCATCAATTATGTTAAAGTAAACGTATTTTTATTTAAAAGTCCTTAATAAATTTCTCAAACTAACTTTTTTGTTATTAAATGGTACGGATATTTATCTTTAAATCAAAATTAGAATAAAAGTAGGTATATGGAATGAAGACCAAGTGCATTTTTCTATAAGCGTGTGCAAGTTTAAAATAATACAGTCGATTTGTATAGGATTTTGGTTTTGCAATAATACGTGTCACGCATAAAACTAAGTAAATTTAACCTCGGTATTGAGGTCTAAAAACCATTTTTATTGATGCTGAAAATATTGTAAAACAATTTGCTACATCGTATTTATTTACAAATATTCATTAACAATAGCACAAACGAAAAAAACTTTAAACCATTTCTATCCTTATACAATCTACCGCTTTTCCGTAATTACCTAAGTCGTTAACATCTATCGAGACCCTTTAAAAACTTCCTAATAAAGCCTGTAAGGAAACTATCACTACTACTTTCTTTCTACACTTTATAAAGTGTTTCGTCAGACTTTACCGAACTTTTTGTTGGAATGCTGATATCGGAAAACTTGATGTGGTACGTGATCCTTTTGACACAAGTTTTTCATTCCAATTCTTAACTCTAGCTCGATCCTTTCTATGACGATCTATTGAATGACAGACAATACTCTGTTTTATGCATTCACCTTGTTTTATACGAAAAATTTTAATGTCTATAGTAAATAACCTTATTCTAGGGAAGGATGTTGCAAAATACAATTGTATATTTTTTTTTATTGAAATCATTAAACATTAAATTAACATGACTAAAGAAAGACCTTTTTTCTTACTAAAAAATAAATGAAAGTTATAGTATACATACTAAAAAAACCGTTATTTTATTATAAAGACTATTTTTAAGAATATTTAGTGAGACATCTAAAATTGCATTACTAGTTAGTTGTCAACTTCCGAGTGTTCATATCTGGCTATACCTATTGTACTGCGGATGACAAATGTGCATTGTTAATCATTACCACACGTGGCTATAATTAATTACACCGCAAAACAGATAATATTACAGAAATTGCTTGCATAACATAAACGTTTTTAATAAAAATATGAATAAAACTTACAATACCTACTGTTTAGCTTGCTTGTGATAATAGTATTTCACTATTGTCTTCGCTTTTAATTTTCTTATTTAGAAAATACATATAATTTAATATAACTCTTCTATCGAAGGCATTATTTGTTCCGGAACTTGTGTATTGTCTATTTGACGTTTTCGAAATTCAGGAGCTACTACTGTCTCTTTCACTACGGCTACGTTACTATTGCTTTTGTTCTGTTCCTTTTTTCTTTTCTTATTTATTTTGTTCTGCGATACGGACAAAATTAAATCAGCTTCATGTGATTCGCAAGGGGAAGATTTTTCGACGCGATACACTTGACACGTCGACCCCATTTTAGTAGTATTTTGACGACCTACAATATTTGTGTATGTTTCTTTTATTTTTAAAGCATAAACTTTATCTTTATCATTATATTTGATAATAGTAATTGCTTTGTTGTGCTTTCTTGATTTTGCCTTTTTTCCTTTGTTGTCTTGTTTTGAAGAAACCTTTTCTAAGTTTATTTTACGCTTGTCTCTTCTAGCCTTGTTTTGAAGAATATATTCAGGTTGCAAATTTTCTATGTTATTATTCACGATACCCATTTTGTTATGTACTTTATGAGCTTTTATTGATCTCTCCATGCAAATATAACACCCCCTACAAGCAGGATCCATAAAAACTGACTGAAGATCGCTTACTTTACTATACACAGGTGGGGAGTGAGTATTAACTATTATATTCTTTCCTATTAATGGTCTTTTTTTAATTACACCCGTTGTATGGTTAACATCAGAAGTTTGAGCCAATTTAATGTTCGAACGTCCTAAAAATAAGAAGTTATAGCCATGTAAATTCTCAATTTCTTAATAAAACGTCATAAAATAGCTAAGAAATTACGATTTATTATTGAAAGTTGTAAAGCGTTGAAGCGAAAGATTAATAGTCACAACATTTTAATGAAAGTCATCCTTTTAATTCAAAACGTGAAAATGTTAAAGCAAAAAATCTCACCAAGTGACTGCGGTAGGAGCGTTATTATAACACATAACAACAGAGAACTCATTAGTTCCATTTGCACTGCCTTCGCTCAGAAGGTTTCTTCACTTGCAACTGACAATCTTTTAACAAAAGTACACTAACAAGCTTCGTTATGATCCTGAGGAGTTTTACAAAACGCTCTGTTGCTCAAACCTTCTTACCGTCTCGACTGGGGCTACAGTCTACGTTAAGAGTTTTCAAGAGCCCCTGTTTATGTCTTAGTTCATTTGGGTTTAATTTTATACAATTTAATTTCAGACTTTACTGTAGTTTCTTTTACATTTTTCATAAAAAGAAACGTATTTTAAAAACTAATTAAATAATCAAATAATTATCTCAGTTGTTGCAGAGTAGTGATGACAAAATACGTAACATGCACCTTATATTGCACTCAATTGAGCTAACTCATGTACTAGATGTTTATCGTAGTTGAGGTGTTTACATGGGGTTGCCCGTCGACAATCGAATGTTTGGCTTCCTCCAGTCCCGTCTTAGAGGTATTGTGACCATGTTTATATGTTTATGTTACGTGAGCGATAACAGGACAGACATTCGTGCAATACCAAGACACAATACAGAAATGTTGTTTCTTATCTTGCATTGCTCGAACGTAAAGGAAATTTTGGCAATAACAACTGCTGGAATTATTGAGCAAGTTTATAAAGTCCGACATTGTCAACAAACTCGCAAAAATATGGTGTAAGTAATGCTTTATCACATTTTATTAGATTTAAGAGGTATATTCACGTTCGTGCAGGTCCAATGAAATTATCATAAAATATCAGGAAGAAGTGTAGCGAAGCAAAAAAGCTGGCAAACTTCTTTTTCGTAAGTTATCTCGTTATTCACAGAGATGTGACTTTTATGACAGAATCGGACTTTAGGTTATTTGTAGGGAGGGTAAAATTTACCATTTTCGTTTTCAAGTAATATGGATGTATTTAAGGTTCACGAGCTATAAATGGATTATTACGTTTTGTATAAGGATTCCTAATAGTTAAAAAAAATAGTTGTTTTTTTGTTAGTCATATCAAATCATTAAATATTCATAGTTTATTTGTGTCATAGGTAAATTAAATACTATAAATAAGTTTTTTTTTAATATCTATCAGACATTTATGTATTAACAACAGGTATAAATACATTTATAATAGGTTCACTGTTTCAAAATTAAAAATAAAATTTACAAATATGATCAACAAAATGAGATCAAAGTGTGTAAATGATTTAGATTCATGAAATTAAATTAAATTCACTATTTAGTTTTATACATAACTCTACATTTTTATTAAATAATGGGATCGGTACTTTTTTATTAATATATTATTATACCATGTAGAATTGAAAAATTGTATAATAATCATTTATTAAATTGAATGGGAACGTAAAATATTATTCTAATTTTATTCTACATTTCATAGTATTTTTGTTTATGCTAACAACAATTTGTAACTACATACCTTTTCTAGACCTTATGTCGATTGTATTCATCGATTGTACCTAGCCATATAAACTTTCTAAAAATAATTCATCCGAATAACTTGTATACGAATCAAAAGTAGTTTTGTTATATTTTTGTTATAATTGTGTATAAAATGATGCTATGACTTAAACTTTCCTACCGTTTGTTTCGTTAAAACGATGAATGCCCTAATAGAAAACGGTTCTTTAATGCCATCTGACGTGAGTATACACGTAATAAAGTAAACAGCGTCACTGAAACTTTTACGAATTTACATTTTTATTTTAATAAAGTATTTATAAAACAGCAAGGTTTACTCTTGGTTCTTTTTAAACTATTAACTACTAAATTATTATTATTACAAAATTATTCAGTATTACATTTTTCCCCCAAAACAAATAAACAGATATACATATGGTCGGTATATTTTAAATAATATTTTAAATAAAAAAATATTAATACTAAAATAAAATAAATGTGGAATAAAAGATTATAAAAGATTGATAATAATTTAAGCTGACTTTTTGTTATAGAACTACATTTTTCACACTAATCAGCAAATCTCATAAAATCTTGTGAAGAATAACATTAATCAGAGCAATATTTAAATTTTATTATATCATTGCTAGGGGAATTTTATTTTGGTAAACTCATGACGAGTCGTGATTAATAGAAATATATAAAACCATTTCTAAAAACCCGAGAAGTTAAAGTAAAAAAAAACAGTGCAACTAATATGCATAATATGTAAATATTAAAGAAACATATTTATAAAGTTATAGAGATATTGAAATTATTTAAAAATCATTTTGTTTTCTAAATTAAGTTCATATACATATGTGTACATATGCTGGAAGCAAAGAATTCCTTTTGAATTGAGAAATTTATATGAATCGTGTTTTAAAAAAGAAACAGCCTAATACTTACACAAAAATTCAGTCCTTTTAAAAACTTACTAAAGTGTTTTGTTTTAAATTAAAATGATACTGCACAAAGAGAGGAGAACTCGTTTTCCGTGCATGTGTATAAAAATGTACCGTTAAATTAAATGAATTTCCCCAGGCCAAACTACCTCCCAGAGGCTTGAACTCATTCCGCTTATCGGTCGCTTTGATGCCCAACCAACTAACTGAGTACATGAATGAACTGCATTTTTATCTAAATTTTTGTCGGCATTAAAATTTACTTGTTATACCGGAATATATACAGACATATGAAGGTATGTTTTTACGAAGTGCTAATATCACTTTAGGAGTCAACCTTACCATTTTCATACTCATATAAATGGCGAAGTAATAATATCTTCAACCGTTGTCCAAATAAGAAATGCTAGTTATTTACATACGTTTTACATTATTATTGTATTAAGGTTCTTTACATTATTATTGTATTAAAAATTACGTAACCGAGCATGTAATAGCTGGCTTATGCTAATTGAATTGCCGTAGAGAAACTTTAACTAGTCTTCATGGCTATTGAAATAGAAATATAGACTTAGTTGGCTAACGTCAACAACTTAGGTCAGATCTTTACAATCAACATAGTAGAAGCTTAGTGCTCACTTCCCTTACATCGATACTTAAAATCCTTTAGTTTGCATCATATTAAATACTTAAAAGTCTCTTCGAGACATTTAGATGTGATTTTAAGGTTATTTCTGGTTTTTATTATCCCGCAATTTTAATAATTTCTTAGTTTGGTTTTCAATATTGTGTTGTAGGATTTTTTATTAATAAATTAATATCAAACTTCAAAATAAAGCTTGTTTAAAGCTTATATTTAGTTTAAAGCTTTAATTGGTTGGAATTACGTATTTTAATCGAAGAGACCAGTTTCAACTATAGTATCGACTCTTTATAAGGGATAACCCTTTTCTAGCCCTTGAATGGATTGTTTTGGGGATTCGAATTATTTTGGCGCTTACAACAAGCCTTCCTTTTCAAACTAAACCATAAATAAAAATACATTGTATTAATTTACGACTATCGCTCTGGAGCCCTGATAGAGGTCGTTACGTTCAATGCCATCCTAGATTGAGGACCAAGATATTGCGCCAAAAAAACTTAACAATATTTTGTTGTAATTTTATTTTTTTTTATTTTTAAT
The DNA here is from genome assembly GCA_018231745.1 of Danaus eresimus. Classification (NCBI taxonomy): domain Eukaryota; kingdom Metazoa; phylum Arthropoda; class Insecta; order Lepidoptera; family Nymphalidae; genus Danaus; species Danaus eresimus. Next base: position 8,418 of record DVQP01002014.1, read on the forward strand.
ACAAATGAACGATCATATCGTTTTCTGTCGTAAGCAGAGGAGATCTAACTATTCCAATCAAAAGACCGGTATATTACATTTGACTCATATCAAGCGTAAATAGAATTTCAGCAATAGTATGTGGCTTCATACCCAGATTATATTATGCAATCATAAAAATTAAGCTTCTTGTTATCACTTCACTTCATTTCAATACAAAAAACGTACTCTCAACAACAAACACTTGTATAAAAATGTTATACTATTATAAAAATAATGTATTATTATTTTTATTTCAAAACCAAAATTAATAATATGTTTCTTTATAATTGTAACAGTATTTATGAAAAATAGTTTATTGCATCTTGTTTATTCTTACTCACTTCTCGCATTACGATATATGAGTATTTCAATGGATTGCAGCTCGCAAAGGAGCTGATAATAACTTGATGGATGAATTTAATCCAGGATTTTATGTGAAGCTGCATCGATCATATTTCTAAGCCTTCACTTTTATGTTTCAATTTATATATCATCTAAAATCAACGTTTGTTCATTTGAATAATATGGATTATATCGGTCTATATTTTTAGCATATATGGAAAATTTTCTTTTTTTTTTTTCTATTTTGTTTAAATATAATTTTTGTAGCAAACGAGTGTTTTCAGGTTATTTTAACACGGGGTGTAAAAGTTTAATAAGACAATAAATAAATATATTAAACCTAGTGATATACCACCCTCATTCTTTAATAGATAGAATATCTCGAAACAAAGTTTTATTGTACGGACTTCTAATATGATCACTAAGAAGCCTTCTCCGGGATCCTACTAACAAAGTACAATGACACTACGGAATCGAAATGTAGAGGTTTTAAAGATAAATATTATCCAAAAAAAACGATGTTTTTAATAAAATCAAAGTGATTAGATAAAGTCATAAAAACTGATACATATGAGTGATTAGGTACTAAACGATAAAGCTTCTGTTGTTATGGCAATTCCATAGTTATACTGAAAATTATTTTAGTTATTTTAAGAATTGTTTCTTTGGGATAATCTTAATAAACATTATAACATCATGATCATCCCTTTTCTGCAATCAGATGAATACACTTTTTTAATAATACAAGTTCTATATTTTTCTTATTTTAAATGAAAATGTTAAAATCCATACATTCAAGAGTCATATTTAGTAAGAATCTCTAAAAGTAAAGATATACATGTAGGTAAAGATTATGTCGCACTGTTTTTCTCAAGCTGAATTTAGTAAAGACAAAAGTGATATATGTTTTTCTTCAAAAGATTCCTTTATTTTTAACTAGAATTGCAGATAAGTAACAAATACTATCACCGATAAACGATTAAGTATCATAACTAATAATGTGTCAGAAGTGAAAACTATTAAAAAAAATGCATTTCAAATCGTTACAATTACCACTGAAAACTATTCAAGCATAAAAAAATCCAAGTAATGTCACAGTACTAACAATCTTTTCTTTAATTAGTAAGCTATAATGTCAAGGAACTGATTTTTATTGTCAGTTTTTGTCCAAAATCAGTATTAATCTGCTTGATCGCTATTCGCACTATAATAACAAACTAAACTACGAGCCAATTCAAGCTAATTCCATATGTCATAAGTAGCAGAAATAAGTAGTACAAATTTTAACACATTTGTATGTTTAATCTATAAAAATAACTATACCACTAATAAAGTAAGGCCAGGAAAATGTTCTTGTTTTTTTATTAATACTTACGTTATGAAAAATACAATCTTTTAAGATAATTAAACGCTGATATGATAAAGACCAATAATTGCGTTTAATATCTAATCGGGTGATTATAGCTTTTTTTTAAAATATTTTTATAATCCTTGTAGTACAGGAAATATTTATTTAATCGATAAATTTGTATACAAATATATATAACAAATAAAAATTGTATACATATTTGTTTCAGAAGAAGAATCTTATCCACTTTTAATAAAAAAAATACTTTTTAGCCATCGATGGAATAAAGTTAAATTATTTTCAAATACAAATTTGAATAAAGAACAGCCTTATTTTAGTTCTAAGGTATAATGTATATATTAATATACATACTAATACATAAACTTCTGATCCGGTGTCAAAAGTTCTTCCAGTGTTGAACAATCCATTTATTGAGGAAGGCTGTATGTTATATTTTATTTAAAAAAATTTAAAAATAGCTACTTTATAACCCAGGGTGTAAAATCGAAAACCTTTTAATGTTGGAGCTGTAAAATCTATTGACAACACTACAAAATAATTTACTATATGTATGGGTCCAGTTAAGACCCAGAAAAATTTCCTGGAGACCATATATCTAACCATCATATTTTAGTCACAATATCTTCAAATATTTATTTGTGTTAAAAAAAATAATTAAAATCCGCAAAGAAGTAAACTGCATTAAATCTGTATGGCAATATTTAACCTTATTCAAATTAAGCATTATATTATCAGGGGAATATATTTCGAAGTAAGTTTTTTTGTTTTATCCCAACCGAACATTTCGTTTATAAGTTAACATTAGTATAAGACTCCTATAATTGATTCCTAACAAAGAAATAATGGCCAAAGAGTTGTATAGAATCAATATATTTAATTTAAATCTTAACATTTTCATGGTGAAAAAAATTGTCATTGATGTCATCAAATTTTATTTTCAATTAAGATTTTAGAGTAGTGTCCCTACTGTAAAAAATGTACTATATAAGTGCGAAAGTAACCCTGTTTGCCTGTTATGTATTCACGCCTATACAGCTGCACCGATTGTGGTAATTTGTGATATAAAGCTAGATGGAAACCTAGAAAAGACATTCCATATCTATATTCCCGATCCTGAATCCCGAATCCCAATTTTGATCTCGACCCAGGTCCCAAAACTAAACGGATGGAACCATGAAATACAGTTCGGATTCAGTGGCCGTAGTGGCAGAGAACCACTCTGATATTCATGACGTATTCACGGGGAAATACTAGCAATAATATACGAATATAATATTATTATGGTAATAAATATGCATAAGAGAATAATAATATGTGTTTTAACTATTATCTAGTCAAATAAGTAAGTATAAAAATATAATAATACACTTTTATTACATCTTTAAGTCGCAATAAGAATATATATAAGATTTTAATTCTCGTTTTAAAAAACTTTCTCATTCACAGATTTTGCGTGTCTTGAGATGAATGCGTGTTGTCATCACAATAACCGCGAACTACTCCTACTTACTTTGCCTCCGTTCTCGTGATTAAGATCTTCCAAGTATAGGTTTTTGAAAAAAATCTTTCTTAGATGTTCCTTGAAATATTACTGTGACACTAAAGAACAGGGATATTTCAATGGTTATTTTAAGAATTCTCATTCAAAATTTGGTTAGATTTGTTTAAAGAAAAATGGAGATAATGAAATAAATTTTCCTTCGTGATCGTGAAAAAAATATCGTTAACTGAATTTAAACTAAAATAAATTTTTTTCGCGTAGGATTTTATAGTTTATTTTTCATACATGCTTTTAATATATAATAAAATACAAATTTGTTTTCTTTGATCAAAACAGTTTTAATTATTCATCGGGTCTACATTACAGTGTTTTAAAAAATGCAATGTTTAACAAAAACAATATGTTTTAAGTAAAGTACAAATATAATAAAAAAAAAAGTTTTTAAAAACCATTCAAAGAGTATTTACAAAGACTTTCAAACTTTAATGTGTATTTTTGCATTCAACGAGTCTTTGTTGAAAAATTACTTCTAGATAAATTTTATCAATGTAGGAGTACTTTTTACTCCATATAAAGTACCTATTCGATCGAGGAAAGAAGACAAAGGTATCAAAAACTTTTACAACAAATATGTGAAATAAATTTCTTACCCTAATTTTAGCCTTCTAAATATCTATACTCATGTAATAAATGCAGAAATTACTGACTATTGGAATAATATTATTAGATGTGATGGTGTCTGCATCGCAACGTCAAATGACATATTTCACTTATCATATGACATAGTTGTAGATTCAGAGAGATGGCATAGTTACGAGATAATTTTTCCTGTACTCTTATATTACACACAGTGTTTAAAGTCAAAAAGGCAGTTAAGGCTGTCTAGTGTATACACAATTTGTTTATATAAGGGACTATTCGTGAAGCAAAAGTCAGAAAAATTTTAATACATTATGAATTATCAAGCAAGGTGTGGCTAGATGAGTTGTTAATTATATAGGTTTTTGCAATACTTCTTCGTACTTCGTCTAAATGTTCAAATGGTGCGAAACCAAAGAAAAAGTTGACATAGTATTGACAGGAGATCTATTTAATCTATCATTTTCCACTGGAGTTACTGTGTCCCTTAATTCATTGCTGAAGCTGGATAAACATACCATAAGACATGAGGTAAAAGAGGCAATCTTAAATGAGTTCACCAGTAGCTAGTAGATATAAAAACTGACATAACAGGGAGATTTTAAGACAATTTAAGTATCAAAAACACTAAAAATTTATACCTTGCACATAACTAGATGATCCCACTATCATCCCGTTTTCAATTTAAATGTTAGCACGTAGTCCGCGAAGAAATCCTAAAAAAAATAATATTCAACCAAAAATATAAAAAAGTCTGTTTTAAAATTGGTTTTGCTACTAATGTGGGTAGTTTGGACTTACTAATTTGTTTTTAATTTAAACGAAATTTCATCAAATATTATTTTCCATGTTTTTTTTTATTTCTTTTAAGTTTTACTTCAAATTATTCGCATCTTAACTACACAGGAGTACATTTTAAAATTGTTTAAAACTATTTTGAGAAAATTTTTGATAGAACACGTGCTGTTGGTTCAAAATTAATATAAAAACAAGGGCGACGACGATGAAGGGTCCTATATCCAATAAAAACAAATTATACACAAAAACAAAAATTTTAAAAATCACAATAAGGCTTATTTCATGTATACAATAATTATTGTAAAAACTGTATGTTTATGTAAAGAAAAAACTAACAATCTTCACTTGTGTAGACAAACAACCAAACCAATCTGTGGTTTATTTTTTAATGTACAACTTATAACGAAACTGTTGCCTGAAAGAGAACTTCTAAAATAGATAA
>DVQP01002015.1:0-13526 GCA_018231745.1 Danaus eresimus
TGCAGATGTTTCAGTTAAACTAAATAATTATATTGAACTAATAGTTTTAGAGAACACAAATGTGTTCGATGAAACTAGGTTAAATGTTAAAAAATTTGGCATAATAGTTATTATTGTTGACTCAAAGGCATTGAATAATTTAATACATAAAAAATATAAGTAGAAGACAATAATAGAACAAAATATATTCAATTATTATTAGACATTATTTTTTTAATAGTGAATTAGTGCATTAAAAAAACAATTGCGAAACAATAAAATATATCTTTGTTGTTGACAAAATTGTCGAAATGTAATTGCAATAATATAGCATGTCCCAAAAAAAATGCTATAATTCAATAGAGCGCGTCAGGCATCAGGTAGCAAGGGTTTCATCTTGCGTACATGCAATCGGGGCTCACATGTGCTTCAGTAACGAGAATATATTTGCGTATGAAAAACACGAAATACCTCTGAAATGTGGAGGGAATAAGACATTCAACCCTCTCCCCCCTCGCCCGCACCCCTCCACCCCTAGACCCTTTTAACTTTCATCTCTGTCGAGTGCTCCGTCCACATACTTTTGTTCTATTTGATCAATGTTATTAAAATGTCGCGGGCTCGCGGGATTACCAACATGTACGGCGGTCCATAATAAAGGCTGACTTTATTTCACTGAACCTAATATATATTAGGCATCTGTTATCATGTATATCTGTATCTGTTAGTAACGTCACACGATAGCCAGGCAGTAATCACTGCTACCCATTCTGTTAAAACCACCCGAGAATAAATTAGTTAAGTAGACGTTTCCGTTAATCGCCGTTCGGTCGGTGGCGGGCGGGTCGTTCTAAATGGATTAATTTATACTTATGAATGAGGACATTTTCGGTGTCACGCGAGGATAGGGTGATTGTGTTGTGATTGCTTCCTATGAAAGCATCCTTTGGCAGCGATTCCACTTGGTTTATGATATGCAATCATCTTATTTTAAATATGTGATCTTGAAATAATTAAATACATACGCATAACACAATCCTAGCTGATGATAAAGCTATAGGAGATATTAATCGATACATCTTGTAATATTATTAAAATTATCGACGTTTGATAGCTTTAAAACATTTCAGTTAATGGGGCGTTGTCAAGTAATTCGTTTTATTATATATAGTGATATAAAGCTATATCTGTTTTGAAGAAAGAAGCATAATAACGCTGAAGTAGCTTTAAAATATATGAATATTGAATTATTACATACGCCTGAGGGAATACAATTTCTTATATCCATCCACGTATAACGATAGTGGTCCGTAGATGTACGAGCATCACTACAAACTACTGGATAGAATTCAATTAAATTCTTATTTCTTATATACTTGCCTTTTACATATGAAATATAATAGCATCTACATTTAATATAGAAATATAAGGTTTAAGAAAAACATTTTTATTTTACATGATCACTGACGTGTGCGTTTTCTTGCTCATACAAATTTCTTGGTTATCATGTTAAGCAATGCGGACGAAGTCGCGAATATCGCATATTATGTCATAAAATATACACATTTGGATTAATATATAAAGGTCTGGTTATGTTCGAAAACGCTCATAAACATTTTTCTAAAACTGTTTAGTCTCTGCTGAGGTTATGTAAGTCACAATTTCCTTCACAATATTGTATTTCTGCTACCGAAAATTGAATATGTTCGACATATAGCAAACTTGGGTACATAAAGCATACATCGATACAGGAGGCGTGATGTCCGCACACAACTAAGACACCTGAGTCTCGCTGGGCGCATCGCTCACTGCAATCTGTACATTATTTCTCCATTGTTCGCGTAACGAGCTCTTCCCCCCTCCTCCCGAACCCCCCGCCTCCTCCCAAGCACCCCGCTACCCTATCCACCCTACCCCGGGGCGGTGGGACCTCTCGCGCCTTTCTTTTATCATTCCTCTCTTTATTTCCGAATGCAAATAATCCTCCACACGTGTGAGAACCGAAACCATTGTTCTCGCTTCCACCCCCACGGGGGACCTTGGTGACGCAATCTTTTTCTTCAACATTTACATAAATGTTTACTATCTAAGAACTTATTACTCCACCTAAAGATATTCAGATTATGTCATATAAAGAAAATCACAACTTTGTATTTTTCTTATACGTTGCCTACCGGTCATAGAATATTGTCAATCAGAAACCTGAAAGATTGTATAATTAAAACTTATTTTATTATAATATATAGAGTATTTAAATACCCGTAACTTTTATCAAAAATAATTAACTGTCAAGTCTCTAACGGCACTGGCCTAAAAACAAATAGACTTTTTATATATTTTTTTATGAAATTTTTCTCAATGTTAAAATGAATTGAATGTTAAAAGCATTACGGTGAAAAGCAGAAACATATTAATTTTAAAGAAAATAATTACATATACAATGCTTATTATCGCTAAGATCCATAAAAATATATGTTTAATTTTTAAAAGCTTTAATAAAAGTTAACATTTCTGTCATCTTTCAATCGAACGCAGCTTGTTTAGCGTATTAGTTAAGGCGTAGTGTCGAAGCTCATCGCGAGTGGACGAGGACAAACAGCTCGTTAGGCGTACGTGTAGAAGGGTGGAGCGACACGGACGGCTTACAAGAAAAACGCTAAGTGGGAAATCAATACATATTAGGCGTGATATCGACTCGCCGCGGTACCCGTCACACTATGATGGATGGATTCAACCAAACTTTCCGTACTGACTCCAATAATGACAATATACAAATTGATGTCCGTTGGCGCTTCCGAAACGCGATAGCGCGTCGCCACTCGCACTCATATTATATAAACAAACAACGGAAAAACAGCGGACGTTATCAATTTTAGTAGAAATCTCAATTACGGATATGTTTTACGCTCATCTATCATCCGTCTGTTGGTACGTAATATTCAATCGCCACGTCTTATTACCGAGGCGCTCCCGTGTCGTCCCTGGATAGGATATTGGAAGAGATCGACGGGTGGGAGTCAGTGACACCTACATGTTGAAAGCTATTCGGAATTTGCAAATAAATACATGCACTCGACGTCGAACACCGCGCCCCGTGCATCACTTCTGCCTTTAAAATTGAAATCGCATTTGGCGTCTGTCTTTTGAAGCTATGGCTTCTTTGTTATTGGCAAGGACGTACCTTACAGCCTTAGTGTATATTGAGGATTCTTTATTACATAAGGGATTTTAAAATTCAATTTACATTAAAACTATATCTCTCATAGATACTGCATATTGTATGCAAGATTTTCACTTGTCATTATCTATACAAAATCACGTTACCTTACAAAAACTTTGTAAAAGTATATTGTTGTTTTGAATTATTCGAAATCTCTGCACATGAAACAGTGCCAAGTTGATTCTTAGTAAAATTAAGGTTTAGTGCCAAAATATTTCATACCTTATAGTCTTACATGAGATTAAGCCGGAGTAGTTGAAAGGCTGGAGTACAGGGGGTGTATTTATGTTACCTCGGGGACGCCAGCTCTCGCCCCTCCCAATTATACCGCAGTAAAAGTCATAAAAAGACACCCGAAGTTTTTACACGGACCTAGAAGAAGCTCACGAAATTAAGAGGGGCAACGAAATTTTGTGATGAGTATGAATTTTTTATAAGATCAGATGATGTTTGTTCATTTATGATGTCTCACAGTGGTTAATGTTCTCGTTGCACGCTCGGCAACATGAATCATTGATGCAGCCTTTATTGCCGACACAAACAATGTCAAATAATTAATTACCTTCGTCCGAAGCAACCTGAATAAAAACTACGTGGTCTGGCTGCATAAGTTAATCAAAAGTCAAGGTTTTATTGTGGTCATTATTTTTAATTAATGTTGCTCAGGCACCAGTGTTAATACTTTTTGAGGTTAATTTAAATTATTTAATTATTTTTTTAATTTTTAAGTTACAAAATAAAATATAGAGCCTCAACTATATTTAGCCTTATGTTAATAGCCTGTTTAAAATTCTTTGACGAATCCAACACTAAAATAACAACAAAGCTCTTCAATAGTCGTATAAAAGTTTAATCTTGTAAAACAATAAATCATTAAAAAAAATACCAAGTGAAATGAAGTAATCCTGCAACATCAAAGGATCATTTTCAATATAAAATCGTAAGGTCTTAATATTATTTGAACCGCATTTTGTTTAAAGCTTGAAAACGAACTGAGACCCTGGTTAACGTGGTTTTTAAATTTTTTGTTTTGTGCACGCTTGTAGGAAACAATACATTCTCACGTTTAATTTCAATTGATATTTTTACGAGTGTGTTTATTATTCTCTCAATATGCGATATGTTGATTGCGAAACCCTTTTTCGTGAACACGTGAATTATCAACTTACTAATACAATGGTCGGTTATTTATTATTATTACATTTACTAAATCATTGTAAGATGTTAACGAAAAATAAAATTAGATTATAAATGAAAGATAATCTTACATTTTATAACTATAAAGAATGCAAAATATAAATATAATCAGAAAGTATAAGTAAAACTATTCGTTTATGTAAAGACTATAGTGTGGTAAAGTTTGAATGGAAGCCAGTTGTCACTCTCTAAGTCGTATCCATCATGGGTATCGACTGAGACTGACAACCCTATGGTGATACTGTACAGGGTTGTTGGTCTATGCGTGCGTGAGTGCGTGCCAGCACGACCTCCGGACGTAGCTAATATGATTATGACAACGCTACGTGCCAACCCAGCTCGGGGAATCCTCGCACAAATATTCATTAATCTTTCACGGCTCGACGTCCTCCGCGATGGAGATTTAATCAGATTAAGGATCATCTTTTTGCGGGAAAAGTCAGGCCCTTTGTTGCTCCTTGGCCTTCGGTCGCACTTTTGTGCTGAATTTACGATGAAAGTTCCTTGCCCGGAATGTAAATTATTTGAGGACATGCCTACATTTATTTTTTAATCCATGCGATTATGACTTTAAATATATTAAATACAATTGCAAGCGGCTCATGCATGTGTACGTAGGTGGCGCCGGAGAGACTGCTGTTGCCCGTGAACCCGACGACCTCGCCACGCAGTCTACTCCAACACGGACCATTTTATACTGGCAAAGTCAAGTTCACTTAAGTAGCTTTCAACTTAACTCGCAATGAGCTCCTTCTCTTTTAAATAATACAATTACTAAGGTTTTATAAAAGTATTCAATTTACTTAAAACTGTTGACACTTAAACTCTCCTGGTCAAGCCTTCTTGATTCATAGATAGGACGCGAAAAGTCGAATAAAAAGTAAAATTAAGCGCGGCGAAACGCGCGTAAAATTATTTTACCATTGTATGCAAATCAACACCGCCGTGATTATTTTATTTCCTAAGAGTCCCAGAATATAAATCTTGGTTGAAAAACGAAACCAGTCTGCAGTTTCTTAGTTGATATGCTTGAAGGTATGTTTAAAAATAAGAAGGTTTTTAGCTTTTAGCTGTCCAGATTACAAAAAAAAAGGGTTTCAGTCGTTTGGTCACTTCTTTAAATATTATATTAACCGTATACTTTTAAACAGTTTTAGCCAACATTGTTCTTTAAAAATCCAATACTGTTCTTTAAAAACCAGAACAATAAAAGAAAGTTGTTTTTTATAGAAATAAGTTATATTTCTTGATCCTTTTTAATCTTAAGTTTTTTATGATATCTTCTTTAGACATTAAACATGTTTTGTTCAATGGAAGCAGTTTTCAACTTGATGTCTAATGAAAGTCGATGCAAAAAACTAAGTCTCGTCGGGAATGTGTCGCCAGAGCGGTTCTGAACGCGTACAGGCTATAAAAATAACACCGGACGCCCCTCTGCATTTCTCTTAAAATCAATTCAATCAACTGCCAACCGATTGTTTCCTTACAATGAAATATTTTGATCTCACTGATATTTTTTTTCATATTTTGCTGAAACCATTTTTAATATTTACATTGAAATTAGAACTTTCAATATAATTACAATGGTATTGAAAATTATATTTTCAATTATTAGACAAATGTAATTTGTCACTTTTTTCTACGGTTACACTTTTATTTTGTTATTCAGGACGTAGAAAATTATCTGGAAATTTCCTTTCAACCTTAAATAGGTTCAATAGCCTTTGTCTTGCACGTTAAAAAACTCTCATTTACTTGTTATTTTAATGCAAGAGGTGACTTGGAAATCATTCGCTTTTTGTCACTTTTGTTAATTTCGACTGACAATAGACCGCTCGTCAGCTAGGTTGGTGTGAGTCGTTTAATTACTTACATTGTAGGTAAATGATTTAGCTTCTAGTATATTGTGTTAGAGATATCCATATTCAAATCACATCATTTCAATACATTTGCAATATGATATTGCATTAGGAGCCCTTAAATATATAAAATTTCGTTAATATTTGTTATATAAAATAGAAGATTATCAATTTTTATTTTGATAGAGACACTTGTAAACTCTGTAGAAGGTTGTAATATAGTTCGGACCATTTTGCGAGCTGTAGACATTTAGCTACAGCTAGGTTCTACATTTAAATGACTTTATTTCTTGGATATCGCCTACTTCCATGTTATAATTGAATGAAGGTTTTATTTTTAAATAGTAAAAATCGGTATATAAGTAGGAAATCGGGTAGAAATCTAGAACCAGGTGGCTATTGTTGTATAGTTGTTTTTCTCTTCCTAATATGTTAAAATACTGTAATTATAACACTAATGTTATATCTTTAGCTTTTTAATTGAAGTTACTTTTTTTAATTAACCTTTTTAATTTCTTTTTTTTTTTTTTTTGCTATGTATTGTTTGTATTTAAATTTTATTTATCCAGCGTGAAGTGATGTTATTACCTTATAACCTTTATCTGTTTATTATTTTCTTAATTCTGCACAGTAATCCAACAACGTGGAAGTTATTAAATTCTTACAAAGAACTACTCAAAATAACTACGAAAAATGATATCAATAAATAATTTTCAGACAAATCCGCTCAATGGCACGGTTACATCAATAAGAGCGGTAACTGTTAGCTATGTTGCGATAAAACAGAAAGATATAAATCATGTTTATAAAAAGCGAAATCAATCGAAGCGTATACCTGACCTATAGTTAACCTGGAGTTAATTTAACATTCGACTGCTTGGGTGGTAAGCAGCTACGATATTGTCTCGAGACATAACGGCTGATTTTACGATCAAATCGCCTCAGTTGGAGCTTAATGTAAAACCAGTTTAAATACACTCGTAAATCTCTCGAACGCGTGCCCACGCCTCAAATCTCAATGAATCTCATAGTATACATGCGACACTCCTATACTGCTTTATTGGTACTACCCAGCAATATTAACAGGGGATGAGTAAGACCAAGCTAGCTGTATAAATAAAGTTAAAGATGAGGCAATACTTGAAAGCTGACTTAAATATCGTAACAATATTAATCAGTACTCAAAAACATGTTCCAATCTGAATCTAATACAGATTATAAATTTCTAAACACAAGTTACAAAATGCAATTTACCACAAGGAATTATATCAGAAACAATGGGTTCAATTATGTTAAATGTTAATTCTATTTGGCAAGAGAGTTCGATGTTCGTTGATTAAAATTGCTATTGTTGGGATACATTCTCATGGTTCGTGCGGAAATAATGGTGAAAATGAATGCGAGCGGCATCGTGGCTGGAGGTCACGTGGGCCCATAAATCCCATCCCTCGATAGAACAATTAAAAGACGAGCTGAAAACAATTACGCAACAGTGGCCCTCGGGCTGCTCGTGATGCCATAGAGCATGGCTCTTATTCAACTTCCACCCGTTTTATTAGCATATTTAACCGTCTTAAGGAAACAATGAAATTGAAAAAAAGGCTTCTAATTTACCGACCCATTAAATAATACTTCTCTTCATTTAACATTTACTTCAATGATAGTTTGGTACATTCCAGATATTCCACCTTAAATAACACGGCACTAATAATAGTAACAAACATTCTGCATGACCTTTAATATTTTAGGATCATTTAGATACTTAATGGATAGTCCGAATAAAATTCATCATTATTTATTTGTTTTGTTACTCTTTGTCAGTTCTTACGACAACGTAGGCATATAAATCGTTTTGAATCCATGGCATTCTGTTTAAATGTTTTATCTCCTGGTAGCTATGTCTAGTGTTAATCGAACTCAATTGTTTTACGATCGTAAGTCATTTTAATCTTTAATTGAGACCAGCAAACGTTATACATTTCCTCAAGGCTATTACGATTGCCTATTTATACGCCAGTAACATCTACGCTGTAGATCTGTGGAATTTATGTATACAAATTGATACGTGTTAGCTGTTATGAAGGTTTTTTTATTATTTACTTTGTGTAGTATGTGTCGTTCTGTTCATTACATGCTTGAACAGGCTAAAAATGTTGTAAGGTTGCTTATAATGTAGCTCATGCGTCTCAGCGTCCGGGCGATCTGCATCACGGCTGATCCCATTTTAATGGAGCGCCCGGCAAACAAGCTCTCGAGGCGCTTACCGGCAAATCCACTGAGATCCTATGCGCCACTTAGCCGTAACATGCTATGTTTTATAACCTAAATATATGTCTAAATAGTCTAACGTTTACGGCTACATTAAACAAAGTTACTGAAAAGTAACGCTGCGCATTTATAAATGTAACAAAATATAACAAAAATTGTTAATGCAAACGAAGAAATACTGTAGCAATAAATTGTTATTTAAGAAATCTAAAAAGTGTTAATAAGATACATTCGCATAAGGTAAAATAAATCGAACAAATCCTTTTGAAAAAAGCATTACGAGTATCCACCGTGCTGATTTATTTACGTTAAGTAAAATAAAGAAGTATTGAGAAAGAGTCATTAGTGGCTAATAGTGCTGCAACGCTATTCATGGGACATTAGAGCTTGGAAGTCGCAATTCGCAATACGTCGACCGCATCGCTTGTGAATTGCCGCTCGTCACATTTATTTCACACACTTAAATGGGAATTAATCTGGCATTGTGCAGGTTGAGCGCATTCAGAGTTAATATTTCGCTCCGTATTGACAATATAGTCACAGGTCTTTGATTCATTTGCCGTGAGGTTAACGACCTTCGGATAAAGGATCTGAATACCTCCATTCGTTCTATCGATGCACCTCCGCCGACCTGAGCGCTAACGAGTCAACACGTGATTATAATCGCACTCAAATCAATATGTCAACTTCACTAAGTTTATGAGCACTAAACATTACACATCCTCTTACCAATTGACCCGATGACCAGCTTGTAAAATCGGTAACCCACATAAACACCTTAAAATAAACAAGAGTCGATCGGCCTCGATAGCTCGTCGAATTGAATAAATCATTCTCGATTTGTCTTCCTTAACAGGTAGATTTTTAAAATACATATATTTTTATTCATGAAAACCTAGCTTTACACGAGCAGAAATTGAATTCTAAACATGGGTCTCATAAATAATCGAGCTGGGCGCCTGTAAGACTACATATTGAAGGAAAACAACGACGCGGAAGTCATTTTAGGTACAGTTATCGTCTACATTTTTCAGCACGTGTTTGATCTGGTTCAAATGTTTATTGCAGATGTATTATTAATTATTTCATGCATCTATTACATATTGAATTGATTGTGATACTGGAGATATGACGTTTTTATCAATGTCAACAACAATTAACGAATGACGTACTAACGACGGCTTAATTGACGTAACACATAAATTTAGTCGTAAAAATTGCTTAAACGAATAGTAAACATATTAATTGTGGCTGAAGTGAGTAAGATAAGTCAAACATAATAGTGTCCAGGTTTACGAAATCCAGTTACATAAAAAGTAGAAATAACAAAATTAGAACACTGTTTACAGATCTCAGAACAGAATATTATTATCAATGACTACGGCATTCAAAATTTTCCACGATTTGTATTCCGTCTGGAGAATTCGCCTCATCGGGACCCGTAGTTCCGATGCAGGTTTATTTTAAATGTAAAGACAGCGCATTGCATAATCGCCAACGTGATACGGCATCACTATTCCTTAATAAATATTTATTTGTCTCGACTTTTAAAACATCTATTAAATATGAAACGTTAATATGTTATAACTGTTAAGGAAAATATATTTTTTCTCGTCCCAGATTTGCGGATGACTGGGAATCTAACTGTGAACAGACATGTTTTTCGATAGCAAATATCACGTGCATATTTTATTTATCGCTTGTCGAATGAAATCTACGATATCTCATTGGATGGTTTCGGTACCTCTAACCATAGAGCCGTTACTATTCGTTAATGTATTTGTTCACAAGACAACGCTCACGGGTCAGAATTTCAAATTTGTGATAAAAACATTGATTTATCTTTCTGATGTTTCGGTCAACAAGAAGAATAATATAAAATTATAATACGCGTTTAATGATTAGGACACTGTAAAGATGAATTAAAATATTGTTCAAACAATTTGTATATGATTATTACCATCTTCTATACTCTATAGAACACAGTATGTCGAATGATTTTAAAGGATTGACACTCAATTAATATTCATGGCATAATTTATTCGTTGCTTCTGTAATACATAGAGATATAATTATGTTTAAAGTTTATTAGCAAGTACAAAAATAGTAATCCCTCATCATTAAAGTATACAACTTATAATTTTTTACAGCAGCCGTATTCGATTTTAATATAAAGACAGATCGAGCATTAATTAAGTCGGTCTGATGAGTTCGTGTCCGTCAGCCGACGTCATTACAGCTACATGTAGAAGCGAGAAGTTTTTTTTTAATTTGTTATTATTCTGTGGCGTAAAGAAATGTTAATTTGAGGCAGCGTGAAATTAACAGCCGGCGCACGGTCTTTTGTAGGTCCGCGTCGGCTGACTTAAACACACAACGGGTGACGAGCCTCTGATGCCCACTCGTATTTGCACTACATTACTCTTTTTATATACTTTCATTAAAATTTGATCCGGAGTTGTTAAGCATCAATTTCTGATTACGCACCCGAGATCTACCATTAAGAATATCTCTACTGGTGTATTAACGATCATTTTTAAAATCTTTCTCTTCGTAGTGATGTCTTTAACAGCTACATGTTTAATTCCTATTATATAACCAATCGTCTACTAGTTTTTGAGAGCAAAAATATATGAATTTCTCTTAATTGCATTTAAAAAAAAGAATAAAATATTAATTTCTCTCTTTTACGTCGTTGTAGTGGTACCGTGTTGATAAAAGTCTCCTAAGCGAAGATCTTCAAAAGAAGTTCATTCAATTACATCCTGATGAAGAAACGAAACAGTTCCTATCGTCTTCCATTGATAAATCCTCATGGGTGTGGACTCAGATCTGGTACATGCTCGCCAAGGCTGTTCTCAAACATTTTTGGACAATAACCGATATAAATGGGTGAGTACACTTGTCCTCTTAATATTCCAACCACTTTAATAACAACTATGATATATAATAATTTCCTCCTTTACCATACTGGCCAACTTATTAAAAAAAACTAGGTTACAGATTCTGGTATATTACAATTAAATCAAAATTATAACATCCTAAAAAGCCGTTGGTTGAAATTAATACGTTAACCTTGGTAGTTAATGATTCACGTCTTACACAAACGATGAATTGCCATTTGAATCACGACAATGGCAACTTATTAAGTGCGTCCAGATTTGTCCAATTATGGCAATTACAATCTCCTGGTACATATGAGTGTATTATTTCCTCATCCATTGTATCGTATCTGCACAAATTAACTAATTTGAATCATCACTAGTAAGGGGATGCTTTTTTTAATATTTATCGATAACAATCTCAATAATTTTCATTTATATAATAATCTTATAATCATAGGTAATGTATCATGGGTTTCGACTTGTCCTTTCGCTATAAAAAGTGACTTAATTTTAAAGTACTTGTGATAATTAATATAAAGTATTTATTTATGTCTATATTTAATTATTTTAAATCCATCACCACCTAAGTAGTTGCGTTTCATACAATTTTTATCTTTACCCTTAATCAGTGCAATGTATGCGTCAAAGCTATTGTCATCGATAACACAAACAAGTCAAACCCTCTTTACGTCCGGAGCGTACTCTGTGAACGCGCTCTGTAAACGATCGCGTCTCTGGGTGTCTATAGCCGGGCACTAATAAATAATTTAAATAAATTGACGGACGAGATTTACTCATTGGCTGTTTCCGTCTCTCAATTACGCTTTATTTATCACTTACTACTTGTCGAGCAAACCGCACCGCTACGCAATCGTTGGCATTACTCGCTAACCGGTAATTTCGTTGCTGTAGATACTTTTAAGGTTACATTGTTGCAGATGAAATCGGCATTGTCCCCCCGGATTTAGGTGATGAATATTCCCTGTTTTCCAATACTTCGATTAAACAAAAACACTACGTTTCTCAGGGTTCATCTCCTTCACTATGTTATACAAAAAACTGTTTATTCATTACACTTTTGTTTTAAACTGTTTAACTATATAAATCTCTTTGTTTCGAAAGTTTGTTAACATAACAACATTATAAGTCTTCCTTCAGGACGTCTTCATTGCTAGCACTAAACTAACTATAACAAGTTACTTTAAACAAAAAATTCATTTTGATATTGAATTTCGAGAATTTCGAGATTTCGAAACTTTTAATTAAATCGCTGATAAAATATGATCGGAAATCAGAACTGTTGGAACCCTCATAAG
This sequence comes from Danaus eresimus, assembly GCA_018231745.1. Taxonomy (NCBI): domain Eukaryota; kingdom Metazoa; phylum Arthropoda; class Insecta; order Lepidoptera; family Nymphalidae; genus Danaus; species Danaus eresimus. Next base: position 12,725 of record DVQP01002015.1, read on the forward strand.
CAAAATATCCGGGATATTAATCATTGCACCCATAGTTAGGATAAATGACTCAATGGACGTTCGCCTCTATTGCTTTTAACTTTTCCGGTGTAAATAACCAAATTAATTTATATTCAATAAATTCCAATCTAACATCATTTTAAGTAATAATGTAATGAACAGTAAAAATCAAAAATAATTTGCTAGAAATCTGTTCATAATGTATTAAAATAATGACTACAGATTTAACTAGTCTATAAATCATTTCTTTCGTGTATTATAGTTAATAAACAAAGCATTTCAATCAATGCTTCGAACGAGATGGCATTGACAATGCCAATAAAATGCCAAAATCAATTGGCATCAGTTTGGCAGGGGAGTAGCCTTTGTATCAGAGACATCGATGAGATGTCATTGAAAGCTTGTGATGGTTTACACGTGGACCGGTAATATTTACAGTTTCATGACATTAAAACGGATTGCTGTAGTTTTTACTTCATAACATAAATGTAAGGTTTAATGAACCGAATTATATGTCGTTATATAAACCAATAAGGCTCTCTCTCGATGGAAAATAAACTCATTATTAGTTATAAACCCGAAGCTAATAAATTTTATAATTATCTGTTATAAATGCCAAAGTACTCCTAATCAACCCTGTATAAATATTATTTAAGTATAACAATATAATAAAAACGACATTATTTATTACATTGTTTAATATTATTGGTGAGTGATTGTTTCGTTGTGTTTTGTTTTCATATACTGTACCACCACTTAATACGCCAATATTTAAAATGTTACAGAGATAATATAGATATTT
>DVQP01002016.1:0-13526 GCA_018231745.1 Danaus eresimus
AATACCGAATGGTCTGTAAAAAATGGATGTATATTGTCATTGTGTAATAAGGATCTGAGTTAAGAAGAAGACAATTAATAAAACTAGTAATAATGATATTAGAATAAAAAGAGAATCCTTAACACTGTTTAATACCTCGCTAAATACTAATACATGTAGGAGAATTTTCTCATTAATATAGAACTCCACTGATGATTTAATTAATTTTCGTTATTCTTTACTACATTTGTGTGTATTTTAGATGTTTGCGTGTCCACCCAATATTATCTGCCCTCGTCGGTGCTGCCCCGCAATAATTACAATTAATAATAACTCGTACTACAACTTAAATTATACTTTATTCAAACGAAATAAAGCTGTAATTATATTTGTATTAACCAAATAATTGTTACTCACGCAGGGCTTGGCACTCCAATTACTTTCCTTGCTTTACGGATTTGTTCTTATGATATTCGTCATTTAATTAATACTTACAAAACTAAAATGATGTCACTTGTAATTGTCAACTGTCACGAGATCAAAAGCAGGATATCTAAAAATAAAAACTAATAAAAAGCTCTACTACAAATATTTTTAGGGTTTCCAGTATAGGAGAAAATATGAACTCTTATAAAATTATGTTGCCCTCTTGTCTACGTCGGTCCGTTAAAGTAATCGTGTTTTCGGGAAGATGAAATGAAAGTGTCGGACTGTTAGTGTCATTTGTCATCTACCTCTTTTCCCTAATTTTACTAAAATAGCGTTAAGTATTTAAACCAAAATCACTTCATACCTGTTTATGAAACTTCAGTTTAAGTTAAACTTAATTCTTAGTGGCATATTATTTACTTAAATATACCTGTCATGTCACTATTTGACAAAATTGAATGAAGCGAATCTTATAATTTTTGATATATTAGTTTAAATTATCAGTTTAATATATTCAACGATATATTTAGTAATTTGTAAGTAAATTTTGCAATTAAATAATAGTTCATATAAGTAATTAAGTAGTAATCACTAATTCATATTAGAATTACTAACCTTGTATAGTGGCATTTTATTGCTTTTATGATTTTCCCCGGTCAATGGCTACAAAGCCGTGGATTTTCGGCGTTAACATCGACTGAGTCTGGCGTAGATGTATGTTAGCTGCAAGAGCGCATAAATTGACTATGTCCACTATGCTGTGAGCTGTGACAGCACAATGTTCGTATCTTAATTGCTTTTCCAGCTACGATCAGCCTGTTATCTCTAATACTACTGGAAAATGTGAGTTTTTTTTCGGTTGCAAGAAGTTTTATATTGGTTTAACATTGCTTACAGTTGAGATTTATCATTCATGTCTACATTCAATTTTAAAGCTTGTAAAAGATGTTTCAGAATCAATATTAGTGTCTTTATCTGAAAAATAATAATCTAGAATGATAATAATAATAACGAGTCATATAATTGTCACAACTAAAATTGCACAGCACAATTACTAGACATAAACTCGAGAGAAAATATGGCATCTGTTATTCGGATGTTAGTATCGTTATACGCAGTAGGTGTTCCGAGACTCCAGGTTAATTTGTCATGTTAATAACTCTAACTTCACCAAATATATAAAACGGTATAATTATATAAATGTTAGTTAAACAAATTTTACTATATCCTTAATATATAAGTTTATTAAGATAGAATAAAATGTTTTAGATTCACTATAAAATATTTTTTTTTTCTTTAATTCCCATTTTTATAAATTTAATGCTATGGAAAAACATCATAAATGTAAAAAAATCCTTGTAGCAATTCCACAATTTTGTTTGATTACTCCATTTATAAATCTATGACCCTCTAAAAATTTATCCACATAGTTGTATGTTGTGGTGAACGAACTATATCATTTACTGCCTATTCCAAATTATGATTGTGAGTAAATGCAAGGGCAGACACGCAGTTACAATCCTATGTAGGGGAAATGAGGAAGGAAGGAGAGTTTCTCTCCGTTCCGATGCGAGAAATGTCTACAACCAAAGGCTGAATCGAACGTCTGGTCATCCGATCATAAATAGGGTATGAAGTAATCAAAGCATGCCCTTTATCCTTATTGCAACCTATAGTAAAAGTAAGAGAATGGTTACTTTATCACAATACTCAAAGTTGATTGGATTGATTTCAACTAAATCGTGGTCACTAGCCAAGAAGCTAGGCTTGATAGTAGCATTAAATTCTCTTAACAATAATAGCTGTGCTGAAGGGTACCTCAGTGGAACCACAGCCTCTTTGATGAGTTCAAACGATTTTGTCGTCTCCTGATCATCGCTGTGTGATCGTTAGACACTGGAATAATTTACTTTGTTTACACTGCTTACCAGCTTCCCAAGGGTAGAAAGTTTTGCATTCTTCAAGGTTCAATGAAGCTGATAGCAGATCTCACTGCAGTAACACACATATTTTGAATCGTAGAAGAAAACTATAGTCAAAAGGGTGAGCTCAGTATTTTTACGTGTTCAACATTAAAATTGCACTCTGTCGGAAAAAGGCAAATTCGACATTTAAGTATCTGGGGGATAGTAGATTGACAAAAAATTAGACGGCATGCCTCTGATATTAGTAAGGTGCACTTAAGAGCTACCATGAGATAATTTAAAATTGGCAGGGCAACTTTCGTGGGTGACACAACTGAGACTAATAATATTAATGGAGCCGACGGCCGATGTAAGGGCCCCCAACGGAAAAATGCATGTAAAATATCGTTTCTACATTTACAAACTTCACACCTTTCTCATGTCTATTTTTTTGTCTCAACACCAGGACTAAATATGTCTATACTTAATACAAAATGTATACACAATGCTTTCTCTACAAAAAAAGAAATCGGTCATAATTAAAAATAAAAATAGAAATATAATTTAATGATAACTAAGTATTCATGAAGATTTAGAAATGCTTTACATATTTTAATATTTTAAAATGTATTATATTAATATTTTATTATGAATTATAATATAAAGAATAAAATATTGTCATTGAAAATTAAGAAAAAAGAAATTAATTGCAGTAATACGTGGAATGAAGATGGATATATCGGTTATGGGATACATTTCAGGCAATTAATGTGGCAGAGCATAGCTGTGGTCAGTTACTTCAACTCGAACATAGACTAGGTCGACCGGGGAAGTACCACCCTATTACAGAATATTGGCGTCAAGTAGTCTTTAATGTTTGCGTGTCTTTTGCCGGTTGCTTTTTCTCTTTTCCCACCCTTTCCTCTCCATCTTCCACAAACAAGGTCGGCAACGCTTCCGCAACGTCCCTTATATAGTAAACGTCCATATTCAAAGGTGACTGAGACCTTCCATCAAGTAGGCCGTCTACTCGTTTGCCAAGTTTGGTATAAGAAAAAGTAAAAACCAAGGGTTAGAGTTCTTAAATATATTAGGAATATAATTACTTTATATATTTTTTACTTTTACTAATTAAATATTTTTACGTATTATAACGTATTACAGTGACAAAGTGACATAAATTGTACTCATCATTTCTAAGTAAACTGAAATAATTATGACGACCTTTTATCCCTTTTGCTTTTACTCCCCAATATTTATTCCTGGTATATTATTCATTTTTTAAATGGCCTCGTCAATTAATTGTTTCAGTAGTCTCTTAGCAAAACGTTACTTGTTTAAAAAAAGGTTTAAAATATATCACTTTCATTAAAAAAAAAAACATATTTATAAATTTTATACATATAAGTAGTTATCTAAAATATTATATAGATATTAATTTAATTATACATACATTTCCTCTCTGGAATTGACAGTTGATATCAGATGAGAAAAATAAAAAAAAAAATTATAAATGGCTCAACTATTTCTAAAATTAATATAATTTTATTAAAAAAGGAAATAATGTACCGTTACTAAATGGATTTTATGATATGAAACGAAATATAATAATAAATATGAAACACAAAACGTAGAACCGGATAAAATATTTAAATCAATTCACAAGCTATTAACATAACGTTTACATAATAACATTTCTTTTATAGCGTCCTTCGTTACAATGTCTTAGATTTATGTTTTTATTTCATGCTTTATTTATTATTGTTACAATTACGAAAAATTTCATAAAACTCGCCTATATGTAAGCAGGTAAAAAAAGGTCCTTTAATGTTTCAGATGTCAATAAACATACATTTTACTTCAAGTTTTTTGTTTCCAAACCGAATGTGGGGGACATATTATTTTATTATAATTATAAACAACTAGTTATATAACACACCGTAAATTAACAGTAATGTAAAGTTTAAGAACTGTAGCCAGAAATCAGAAAAGTACATATTACAAATCTGTTACACTTTAGCTAATTCACCTAATAATATTTTTGAAAATTATATGAATTAAAATATATTGTATTTTATACGCAGCAGCAAAAATTTTATTATTAATACGAAGCTGCAATGAATAATAAGAAGTTGGCATCGAGAAGTTAAGCCGATTTACATTCAAGTATAGTTAGTATACCGGATACGAACTATGTTTGAGCTTTAAGCAAAACCAAACTTTAGATGTAATAAATTATTAAAATATTGTTTCTATAACATTCGAACAAACAGACTTTAGTACATAGATATATGGTTTGAGGAGTTAGAAGACAAACTGACAGGCTGCTTACTCGAGATAATAAATAGTTAGCCGTTTTTGTCATGGATATTTGAAACGTTTTGGATATTCAGGCACTTTTAAGACTACAAAGAAAAAAAAGCATCGAATAGAAATAAATTAAACATAGTATAGTGACAAAAAAGAAAAAGTTTGATTAATGTTGCGTAATGATCTCAACCACAAAAAAGATCGTTTCGGCTGGCACATTGTGTAATTAAATAACACGACCACATTGACTATTTAATTTTCCAGATTCTAGTGATAGCAAAGCTGTAATAATTAACAGATACCAGACCCGTCTCACTAATTATATACTGATAAAAACTGTGTTTGATAATAAAAAAAAATACACTTTGAAATATATTACGATATTTATTAGCAGTATATATCACCACTTGTATGTTGGTGACATTTCAATATGAATATTTGAATTTTAAATTGTAGCATCACTAGTGTAGCAAGCATTTGACAACATCTTTACAATTTACTGAAGCATAGATGACGTCACGACTGAATACGCTCGATAACATACACATATCTAAATATTTTATAACGTATACCTAATAGTAACACATTATTTTACATATTTCATAAAATTTACATAAAAAAATCTTTTAATATTCTGATACAATGTGGTGTTATTACTTATTGATACATGAATAATATTATTTTTATGCGTAATGTAAAATTTATACACTTAGCACTAGATAGCATCTTCAACTTAACACATAACATTTTTAATGTTTATAATATTGTAGATGACTTTGAAAACTACTCGAAGTTGAAGTGAAATCTAGACAGTTCATATGTTTATAATAAATCAGTTAACGATGAAAGATTGACTTAGTCAAATCTTTTCAATTATTTTCAAAAAAAAATTGATAAACATTTTTTATCTGAGTACATGTTACACATTTTTTAAACTATTCTTAAAATAGGCGTATACTTAAAATCTTACTTAAATATCCTAAAGTTTACAGGACATATATTTCTATAAGAATTATGATCCTGGGATACTTTTGATGTTAAAGGAAAATGCTCCCAAAGGGTATTACATAATAACTAAAAACCATTCTATGACATGAAATAAAATATCTATGTATATATGTTATCTTAGGTGTTGGGATATTTTCTTCCCATATGTTTCTTAATTTAGGCAAAAGGGACAGTTAAAAATATATATGTAAGTAAAATCACTGAAAAGATAAAAATACCTAATCCTTTATTTGGACACATATGGTCCCTTTTCCAAGGACGCTCATAATATTTCGGATTATGCCTCAAGGATTATTGAAATTTGAAAAGTTCAGCGTCCCATAAATGCTAATTTGACCCCTTGGTTAGCCACATGAAAAATTTGATCAATTGACTTCTGCGTCAACAAACAAACAAGACAAACAATATAATTGAACTGAGGAAAGTTTGAGCCATATCCTAAACCATGGCGGCTGTTTATAAAGATGATATTAAATAAATATTATTTTGGAATGCTGGGTATAAAAAGTAAAAAAAAAAGAAATTCAAACATCTCTTAATTTTCTTGACATCATTAAGTTACAATGAAAATGAGGTATGAAACCTACAAATAATTTTGTGTTTATGACGCTTTTGCTGACAAGAATATGAAAAACTACGGCAGAAAGAGAATACGTCATGGGAAGCAAAAAGGTTTTATGACCAGATTAATCTGTCCCTAGAGTTCGCCCCCCATTAATTAAGCCGACTGCCGTTGTTTTGGCGGGTTTTGCGGTGACAATTGACATGTGTTCGTCATTAGATATAGAATTCCTATTATTAGTTAGCCTCACATAATTAAATCAAAATATAAATGTTAAATATTTATTAATAACCGAAAGTAATTTTAACAACACGGATCGTATCTATTAAAAAAGGTAGTAGCAACTCTCCCTAGAGCACATAACAGGAACTTCAACTGAGTAATCGCTCTGTTACGTTAATAACAGACATTTCCAAAATTGTATATTGATATTTAAAAGAATTGTTCTTGAAAGGTTAAATCATTTAGAGTTATTAATATAATACAATATAATTTAATTGTTTTGTATATCAAATTATTTTAATTTCCCCTAAAGTCATTCAATGTTCATAATTTTTATTTTCGTCCGGAAATCTTATCAGACTTAATCTCCGGCGTCAGCGTAAAGTCGCGGGCTAAATATGATAATTAAAAATGCAATAAAGTAAGTCTTGAATTTATTGAAAGGTATTAATAATACCAGAAATATATATAATTAACGAATGGGGTCGGCACTTAAATCAGAATTAGTGTGCGGGTAGACTATCGATTGTGCCTATTTTCAGCGTTACCTACGGCCTCTGTTCTCATAGCTGTAAATAACACAGCTTTAAAATTTTACTTGAGGGTGTTGGGATTCAATTAAGTTTTTAATTTTAAAATGGAGATTATAAACCATAAAAATATTTTTTTTACAAATGTCTCAGACAATGGTATGTAGTAAATATTTGAGACTAAATATTTTATATTCTATATACCTTTTAATTTAAGTGTACCGCTTTGTCTATTTAAACCTTAAATTATTAAGTTTTTATCTCGTTTACTTTAATCCATATTTTTATTGAACATTTATTCCTATTATTATGTTGAATTAGTAGATATGTAAATTATAAGAGTTCAATCTTCGGATATAAAAATACAAAGGCGATGATTAGGTTTAAGATATCAGATCCATGTTTGAGCATTCGGTTCGCTCGTGACGTCATTTAGAAAAACATTTTAACAAATGCTTATTCCTATCACGAACAAATGGCCTATCACATAGGAATAAGATTTTTAATATTCTATGTTCATAATCCTACTACAAAACGTGTAAGAAAACATTGAATGCATTCCTTTTATACAGAAGTGTTGCTATTTATCTTTGTAATATGTAAAGATATATTTTTTACAGATTAACGCTTAATGTAATTGGAATTTATAGTAAGATTTTTAGTAACAAAGGTGACATTAAGTCAAACTATTGCGGGTTTGAAATGAAGTCATATAATAGGTGATCTGGCTAAAAATAAGATAAGGAAACTATCAAGTAGATGGTTATAGGCTCGACAAAACACGGACTTCATGAATAGTTAAATGGTTAGACACTTAAGGCATGTGTACACTACAAACAATATAAGAAACTGTATTAGTTACCTCTTACAACTTAAATTTACCTCTAAAAGATAAAGAAAAGACAATGATCAAAGCACCGTAAATTCACTTGTTAAAATAATGGTTTCACGTAAAGAAAAATTAGTTTCAACGTTCGTGAGAGCTCAGGAACTGTCAGTGTGAGTTAGGGCTTATTGTGATTGAGACATGCGCGGTGGCTGGCTCTGAACACGATTTCGCATAGTGACGGCCGGCGTCACGGCAGACGCTCCTTGTGGGTGCGCGTAGCCTATTCTATCGTAGTCACTTACGTAAGTTTTTATATACATAAAAATAAATAAACATTTTTATTGCTGTATGATATACGTACATTCTCATAATTTTTCGTGGTTTGTAGCTTCAAATTAGTGTAATGAGCAGTTGTTGTGAGTGAGTGAGTGTAAGTGATTGTTTGACATTTAGGTGTTTGTTTAAATAACGCTTCCATATGATAACTGTGTAAGTTGAAGTCATTACTTCTATCTAGAAGAGTAAAATTCTTTTACAAGTAGAAAAAATATTTTTTAAGTTTTATGATAATAAGAAAATATTTAAGGATTAATTAATAAATAATTAAATCCTCGTGAAAAAGAAATGGGTTTGTAAAGTTCCCTTTTTAATTTAATATAAATAAAAAGATATGATTAAATATTCTAGATCCTTTTAAGCTACTTTAGATAATGGATATATAAAAATCGCTTCAAAATATTAAATTAACAACTTTAAATTTGTAATAGTATACATTTATTGTGAGCTATATTACATAAGGTTTTATGATACTTCAACATTTTACAAAAATTAATTAAAAAAGCAACTACCATATATTTCTTCTTTAAGAAATTATGCAAACCATGTGTTAAATACTCTGTCCAATTAATTATTTAAAATGTATGAAAATTAAATTTATAATTGTTTTAACTTACTTGGTGCTAACCAGACACCATCTTTGCTTATGGAATTGAATTGAAGCAACGAAACATAATACATATGTAACATTTTTAAACACGATTACTTTATCTGGATTTAGTTGTCGATACATATATGTTACATTACATGTAGGGGTGTATTCGTATATATATTATAAAAGTTCATTGTATTAGAACTACATTGTCATTATAATATTTTTTTTATATGCTGAAATAAATACAAAGTATAAGATATTTCTTTTAGTGATTGAATTCGCTGGAATTACTGGGAAAGAACTTTACCATGGCTAGATGTTTCAATTGGTCTGCAAATTTTATAAAGGAATCGTAGTCAGACCTTACACTTATCATACTCTTCACCTTTGATTTAACTGATTTCACATAACAATCTTCTGCCAGCCTTAACCCTTGATCCGTGTGATCCGTCAGTTCAATCACTTGCAACACTGTACATAGGGTAACCTAATTTTGAGGTCCTGCTTTTGGTGGCAATCCCGTAGAGAGTAGCTTTTATCTTCTCGAACTTACTTATAGGTGATCTGAACCGTTTCGGGCTTAGAAATAGTTAATAGGGAACCTTTCCGGTCTATTCCAACATTCCGAAAACAATAGTTAACTTTTTTAACTGAAGTGGCAGATTAAGACGTTATTTATGAAATTACACAAATAAATTGGTAGTGACCATTATAAATAAGTGTGTTCTTACACTCAAGAGACTAATATTTACAGAACTATTGCTGTTCTGTTCCTTGTAACAAAGACTCATAATTTCTTTACGAAAAATTAAAATTGAATACCATTCTTAAGTAACTCGAGAGAAAATGTTTTCATTCGTTTTTGTTTGACTCTCATTATGATTTCACTATAGTACCAAATCTAAATTCACTTACAGTGGTGCATGTTAACCCAAATTTGCATTTTATTTCAGTTTTGTATTTTGAAATCCTCCAAATTCGTTTACTTTCGTAAGTGTAATAGTATTATTCCACTTAGAGAGAAACTCATATGTTACCCATTGTGCTTCTCTTATTTCTTATCTTTCTCTGAGAAATCTTTTGCAAACACATGCAACAAGATTTAAAACTTTAAGTATCTAATGCGTTTTTTTAATTAATGAAATATAATATTTTTTGTCCTTTGTTGAACACTTTTTAATGACACTTACATTTAAGATAATACTATTTTTATTATAATTCATATCAATATAGATAAGACCATTATCATTAATATACAATAATTGCTATAAGCGAAATGACGTTTATTGTATAAACGTAATGAAAGGTTTTAATTACACCAGGGAAAAGTCCTTCAATAAGTAGCTGTTAAGCCATCAGATGGTCTTTTTAAAATTATATTACAATTTTGAATATTGTTATTAAACAAAATAGCTTTTTTCATTACCAAAAGTTATGAACACATATAAGGATACTTTAAAAAGAATATGTAACGAATATACTAAATTTAAAAGTATGGGGAAAATATAAAACGTCGCCTTCTCCATCTTACTTGTTTCATCAATACTATTTTCCTAAAAATAATAATACACAATATTTTTGTAAAAATGAAAGCATTACTTACAAATGTTATTTGTTTTATAAATAAATTTTAACAAGCCTTATTTTTTAATTTCTACTTACAATAATAAGTTACTTTGGGGGTATTAGTAAACTCTGAATTTTCAATTTCCTTTTGCCCTCTTTCATAAAATATATAATCAGAAGCTTTTACGGATTTAAATATAAATTTAGAAAAGAACCGGTTAATAATAAATAAACAAAATTCAACTTATATTGCGAAAGAACATTTGTTGTAATATTAAAATTTATTTGTCTGTCTGTATTAACACTTATATTGACGTAAACATGTTTTTATAAAGATGAAAGTGTTTTTTTCATAACACTATAAAAAAAACATTATGATATTTTTAAAGCTCGTTGCGATTATCAAATAAATTTTTTTTTTTTTGCTTTTATAAAGAGTTTTTTGAATTATTCATTTTATAATAACTGTAACATAAATCCCAGCTCAGTCAGTATGTTGTAGAAATTCATTTTTATTTTACTGATAAAACTAGAACAGTAAAACCGTCACTAATGAATCGGATTTACCATTCCATTGCAATTTCAATTACTTAAAATAAATCGTAGTTCAGAAATATGTTGGCTTGTGGTTTCGTTTTGTGTATAAGTAATCAATTTGGTAAATTATTATTGCTCTTTTAATGTAAGTTTACATACGCTGTTATATTTATGTAAGTAATTAATATTTTATTCATCAAAAGATAACAAATCTAATTATATCGTATATATCCTCCTAATGATCCAGTTATAGTTATAGTTATCGACGTTTGTTAGAAATTAGAAATGAAATAAAAATTTCTATGAGATTTCTTGTTTTTATAATTTTATTTATTTGGCTTTAATATATTTAGTACTCGCATCACTTGACAGTTTCGATTATTATAAGAAATTTATTTTTTTGCCATGAATTTAGTAGATAATAAAATGCAACCGTTATATTATATATAAAGCATTTACAGTGTTGTTTTGTAAAAGTTATAAAAAGTGAAATTTATTTTCTCTTATTATATTATACCAGTTTTTGTGGGCAGACTAGATTAATTTTAAGTTAGATTATAAATTCTAAATTTACATTAAGCAGGCGTTTCGTTTCACCTTCCTTATGATGTTTTTGGTAAGATTTGTTTAGAATGTTAAGGGAAATATTGGTTCTTATTAAATTACATACTTATTTATGTTTAGTGAATTTTTTAAAGTTAAACTATTGTCAAGAAAATTTGCAGTTGATTTTCTACTTCTATGCTATGCAATCCAAAAGCGATTTAAATGAAATAAAGTTTTAAATTAAACTAGTACCACCCAATTTTGAGCATAAAACCAAACCAATGTGCAAACAAAAAACGGAATGTAATTTTACCGAATATAATATAAAAGTAAAGTTATGTTACGTAATGTACATAAATAGTTATCCTAAGTGTTAACACAAAATCCTAAAAAAATACTGTTACGCCTGGTCTACAAAATACAAATCAAGGCGATGATAATGGTCATAGTAATGAATAAATAACTTGGTCTGGAGATCAGAGGATTAAATTGCAATTCTATAAAAAAATATAATAATAAAAAAATAGATAATCATAATCTCATTGATATGGAATATTTAAACATTCCTTTTGTATACTAAATACTTCTGTCGTACACAACTTTAGTAATCAGTTATAACTATACTTTCATTAAAATGTCCTTGAACATTTTATAAATGCTCGGGGTAAAATGATATTCATTAAAATTTGTAGTCCAGTGTCGCAAAAGTTTAATGATATTATAAAGGCACCTACTCGAAAAAAGTTTGCGAGAGCTCATAATTATTTTATCCACTCTTGTAAAAACAATTAAATGATCTGGACAAAATGTTTCGTTACTCCTAAAATGTAAATAGCTGTTAGAAATGTTTCATGTGTGAGAAAAACATAAGATTGTGTTTTCAAAAGATTTGTATATTTTTACTTTAAATAATTAATTGATCCCAGCCACAAATATTGAAAATTACGAATTTTTCTTTATTTATTGATGAGCTCTGAAAGTTATGAGATTTATTTTTATATCCTTCAGGATTTTAAAATAAGTTGTAAAAACTTAAAAAACGACCGTATATACTTGTGCTCCTACATTACATATTCTATTTGTTTTTATTAGTAATTATCTGTGAAAGATCTTTTGTATTTAAGTTTAAATTAGTCACATAACCAAAAATTTTAGCTTTATCACTAATAAAAAAGAGATATTCTGAGAAGATTCTGAGATGACGTCAGTACGCCATAGTTTAAGAAAAGAGAAGATGTTATTTATAATAAATAAATATATATTTAGGAATAATGGCACATGTTTCGATAAGCTTATGTACACATAAAATTAGACCATTATGAGTATCATAAGACGTTATATGTAGGTCAAGTTAAGATCGTAAAAAGACGCGCCATTGCATCCGTCGCCAGCCACTTTCATTTTTTGTATGCAAGCGAGAGTGCCAAAACTTTTGCGCACTGCGTCTCTTCCTCAAACTGAATATGTATGGGCTGAACTTGCCAATTCAAATTCAGCTAGGTACTATATTCACCACATAAACGAGTTATTGAATTTTATTTAGGCAAAAATGTAAACTGGCCTAAAATTAACCAATCCATAAAACTATCTGCTTCTACTCTAAATATGGAATAATGCAATGTAACAAAAAGAGTAACTGTTATATAACTATGAAATAAATACAATTTCAGTAATGATGGGCTTAATAACTTTCTTATAATATTTTATAACTATAAAACTTTATCGTGGTGTTAAAATAATTTTTATTCTTCTGAGATATATGATATTGTCCTCTTCAAAACCCAAAGTAAAATTGTGCTACACCCAATACTACAATAGACGTTGATTACGGTTAAGGTATTGTAGAAAATTGGAGAATATATTCATTTGGGCATAGTTTTGCTATAAAATTACGTTTCTATACGGTAACATCTCGAAAAACTTTTAAATATTATACAATATAACTAATTATATTATATACATAAACATCCAGAAATTTTTAAAATAAGCAAATTGTTAGAAAATTAGACGTGTGTGCTATTGTGGCATTTTTACATCTCTTTAAATTTCTCAGTATTTCTATGTCACTTATCGTTCAATAAGATAAAACAATTGAATTTACTACCAAAAATACGATAGAAATATTCTAAAAAACTTCTTTGTACTCCGAATTTGAACAATAGAGATACTAAGG
>DVQP01002017.1:0-13510 GCA_018231745.1 Danaus eresimus
TTATAAGTATAAATTTTTTTGTTGTATTAAAAGAAAATGTTATTATCTTATTACAGTTAAATTGATTTAAACACAGTTCAGTTATATTTATATTTGGTTAAAGTTGCTTATAAACATTTTATATGATTATGTTGAAAACTAAAATTTTTCTACATAAATAGTATTAACTTAACTATTATTAACTATTTTTTTAACATTGAAAAATGTGCATATATCAATAACTGGATTGACTTGCAATATTTATTATAATAGCAGAGAATTTAATTAGTTTATGCTATAATTATAATAGAATAAACTTATAATAAGCATAAATAATATGTATGTGTGTGTGTGTTTGTGTGTGTGTGTGTGTGTGTGTTTGTGTGTGTGTGAGTGTGTGTGTGTGTGTGTATGTATATATATGTATATATATTAAGATATATCTCTAGACGGCGTTACATGTTTAAGTTTAAATATTAACATGATTTATGTTATAAAGATACTTTAAAGAACACTGGACATATTTATCTGTTTGAAAGAAAAACTATATATATATATATATATTTGTGTGTTTGTGTTGGTTGCCTTATATATGTTATGTAGACGACATTTATTTGTCCTCCTTAATTCACGGTCAATGCAACAACTCGACCTTGTATAATGTTTACTATTGGCTAACATAAAATTTTTTATTACACTGATTGATTTGCATTGGCATTTAAACGGACTTTCTTCATGTTATAAAGATTATTTGTATTTAAAAATAATGATAATGTATCACTGATATTGTAATGTGGAAGTGTGTGAGAATGTATGTACGTTTGTTGCACGTTAACGCCGAAACTGCTTGATGGATTTTAATTAAAAACCTTATAGTTTTCTAGCCAGCTCCTAGACAATAAAGTCCATATTTATGACCCAATTCCGTGTAATTCTTGCAGGATTTTAGTTGTACTTTTGTCATGCAATAGGTATTAGGTATAGGTTTCTGCCGTTTAGTAACCATATCTGTTTATTTACCATTCTACATTACTTTTCAAGCCCAATTCTTAAGTCCACTTAATCAAAGCTTGGGAAATAACTTGTTTATATATATTAGTTTTACATATACATATATTTTTTTTGTATCAAAATGTTTTATCAACAATATAAGTCCTCAATGCAAAACAGATCACAATTATGTATAAACACTGCCATAGTGTACATGCACCGGTTTTATGCGTTCCACTCCTTCACGCAGTTCCACAGGAATGCTATAGCTGCTGCTGCTCTCTTCCTCGCTGCAAAGGTGAGGAACTTATGCCAGAAATAATATCATAAAGTAACAATTAAAATGGATTCTATATAAAAATATATTATTCATATGTAATTAAAATTATTTATACCTTTTCTGGATTACAGCCATCCTTATAATAGTTTTGGAGATGTTTGCTTTGTGTGTCTGCTTGTTAAAAACATTAGCAAATTTCTTATATAATTTATTAATTGGACAAACTTTAAAATTATATGTTTTTCTTGCAAAATTAATATTAATTTTTTTTAACTATGGTCTAACTATTATTGTTAGTTTTTTTCAATATATTTATTTCAAATATCAATTTTTAACTGTCATTATACATGACATCTGTATATTAGCATTTTTAATTCACACACGATTAAGAAATTATCAACAAAGATATATGTACATATGAATTATATGCTTAAGAAGGCCTCAATTCAAGAAGAGACTTCATCTGTAAAAAGTAACAGAGAGAATAGTCATAATTAGCAGCAATGGCATGAAGTAATCTATTATCATAACTGCTAATTAATTTCCAGGTGGAGGAACAGCCGAGGAAACTGGAATATGTAATAAAAGTGGCTCATGTGTGCCTACACCGAGGTGAGAGTGTGAATGCTCTCACTCCGGAGCAATACCAGGAACAGGTCTGTGCACATACCACTAGAAGGTTAATGAATCGAAATTTCCATACGAAAAATAGTTTTTTCATTAAAAAAATGTGTGTGTAAATTGATTACTACAATATGCAGTATAATAACAAAAATAAGTATTTTGTAAGTTTGTTTGTTTGAATAATTGATTAGAAAATGTTAACATACAAATATGTTATATGTGCTAGTTTTATTCCATGGTTTTGCTTGACTTGAATGTCAACAGAAAAAATAAATGTGAATTCGGCCAAGATTAATATTTTCCTTTTAGATAAAAATGACCGGTATTGTTTAATTTTTTTAATTAATTTCGTAATATTATAACAACATTTACTTAGAAGTTTAACATAGTATAATTTATTGTTGTAGATCAAATGTCTCGTTGTTAAAAGTTTATTTTATATTTGAACATGGATGTTCTTTTTATATTTTATCATGTATTTTAAAATGTCACGTACATTATGTACGATTGTTATTATAATTTAAATCTTATCTACGATTATTCCAAGATCAAGAAATATTATTATATAGTAACTTAGAGCTTGTTAGAGCTAAATAAAAAAAAACTAATTTAAAATTGGAACATTCCTTATACAAACCTTTAGTAGGGGATTGGAATAAAACTAAATTAGTGAGTTCATAATCTCGACCCTGTAGAGTGTAGAGGTTTCTGAGAAATCGGTGTCCAGTTTCTCATTTAGAAACATAGTAAGGGATTAGAACAAAATGCTAGTGAGTTTAACAGCTGGATATAAAGTGATGGTTTTGTTGAAACGTTTCCAGGCGCAGGATCTAGTGTTCAACGAGAACGTACTCCTGCAAACGTTAGGGTTCGATGTGGCTATCGACCACCCGCACACGCACGTGGTACGAACCTGCCACCTTGTCAAAGGTGAGCGTTATACGGATGGCGCGGTTCCATTTTCAAATTTGACTTTTAAATTGGTTCTTCTACCGACATATTGATGGCCAGCGTTTACACATGTTTTGTTTTTTTTTTTTTTTAATTCTTTTCATTTTAAAGCGACTTAGGTTTTAAAATGTAAGTTTTTTTATTTCCATTATATAATTTTTTCAAAATAATTACTACATTAATTACGACGTTGAAATGTTGTTTAATTTTTAGTTAAAATAATAGCACACATATTTTTAACATTCAAATCTACATAGTTATTGTAAACCAATATAAAAGTCAAATCGCGTTGAACCTAGAGCCAATACCCCATTTACGTTATATCGTGTGCGCAACGATCTACAAGTATAGTAATATAAGGTATGTTTCATTCTATATGTGTGTGTGTCCTTCCTATTCGCACCAAACGCCTAACCAGAACAAATTATATTTTTTTAAATTAATACAATTTCTATTTTTAAAATATATATATATATAAAAATATTGAGAAATTAAGAATTAAATAAAAAATAAAGATTATTCCTATTAGTATTAACGCTTTAAACCTATACACAATCGTTATGTTAGTAAAGGTCCACAATATAATGCCAATAATAATATATATGATATTAATTTTCAGCTCCCAAAGACTTGGCGCAGACTTCGTATTTCATGGCGTCAAACAGTCTTCACTTGACTACTATGTGTCTCCAGTACAGACCTACTATTGTCGCCTGTTTCTGTATACATCTTGCATCTAAGTGGAGCAATTGGGCGGTATGTATTTATTTAATATATAAAAGTACACACACACATAAATATATATATATATATACAAATTATACATAATAATAAAATTTGATATACTATTTAACGCCGTTCACAGATACCTCAATCTAACGAGGGTCGTCACTGGTTCTCATATGTGGATAGGGATGTCACTACCGAAATGTTGGAACGTCTTACATCGGAGTTTCTTCACATATTCGACAAATGTCCGTCTAGATTGAAACGAAAGATGATGACTATGTCGAACAGTGAGTAGCTAAGATTATGTTTGTGGACAAGAAAAGTAACTGAGCGTTTGCTAGACTCGGACTCATTCAGACTCAGTCTCAGATTAGTCTTAAACTCATTTAGATGGTTCGGCTATTTAAGTCTTGGGTCTATTTAAAATAAAATCTAGTCTAGTTAAAATAAAATGACGTACAATAGTGTTAGTTAATAACATTTCTATAGTTTCATAGTGAAGAAAGAAAATAGCCTTTACAAATAAGTAAGAAAAAAAACTTGGCTGTATTAAGTATGAAGGTTATCATTTGTGTATTTGTTCAGTTTTGGGTATTAGTAGAAATGTAGTTTTATTGACTCCACCAGAACTATTTTTTGTAATGAATTCAATATTAACATATTTAGATAATATTTTATATCTCCTGACACAAACTACAATTATTTCCACCTTTGTGATATGTAGGCGTATTATAACGAAGATTATTATTATTCTATACATATATAATTATAATATTAAGTTTTGCTTAAAGTTTAGGCATTATTAGGTTATGTCGCGGTTGTTATTTTGTAAAATGTAGGTAATTTATTAATGTAATTGTTTCTACTAGGCGGTAGTTCACCTCATGCTGGATCGAGTTTTGATAAGAAACACTCACTGGCTAACAGCGATGAGATAGACAAGTCGTTTGATAAAGGTATTTTATATTTTTTATATTAATACATTTCTATGACTAAAATATTTATTTCTTTTAATAGTTTTACGTGTAATTGTTCTTAAGTAATTGCGTGGATGAATAATCCATCACATTTTATCTAAAATAAAATATTCATGTGTAGATTTCGTAGTTCATTCGTATAAAGTTCGTAATAATTTTCGTTACAGAATACGAAAGAGAGAGACGTCGTCAACAAGCGCCCGGCGGTTACGTGCCAGCCACCGCACCACAAGCGGCGCAGCCGCAAAAGATAGACTTCAATTTGTACAGAGAGAAGAGAGAGAGAGAGGAAAGAGAACGGCGAGAGGATAGAGAGAGACGGCAGCAGGCCTTGCAACAGAGACCGGCGCCACAAAACAGACCCAACAACAACCCCCCGCCACACAACAGACCTCCCCACAAACCACCACATCCGTGGCCACACAAACCACCTCACAACAAACCACCCGACCGACATCGCCAGATCCCATCGACCTCCCATCCCATTAACCCGACACCCAACCCCCCAGTACACACGGAAGTAAGGACTCGGCCGCCGTCATTGTTCTCACCGGAGAACGCTACGACGCCGTCCGCGGCCGCTGCGGCGCCCCGACGGACCAACCCTCCTCAGAGACCCAGGCCAGAGCCGCGGCCTAGTGTCAGCGCCGCGCAACCACCCAACGTGCCTAATATACCGCATATACCTCAACCTGTGCCTCAGGAAAAAGCAATCAGTCCTCACAAAAAGAGGCCCGATCCCACCGCCGTAGTAAGAGACATGCAACCACCGGCCATACTGTCGCCGTTCTCATCGCCTAGGGAAAAACAAAGGCCGAGATTAAATTCAAATTCGGAGCCCGAGCTGGTTCCGGTGGTTAAGAAAATAGATGAAACGCCCGGCTACGAAAACGTTATAAGAGAATCGCAGCGCGGTAACGCTATTAAGACGAGAGCTCCCGAGAGAAAACCCGAAGCGAGGGCGTTGAATGGCATAGAAACAGATCCTACGTTGGTGTCGAATTTACTCAAAGAGAGTTTAGCGAAGCCGGCTCCGATCACTGTGGCGACGGAGAAGAAGTCGCCCGTAGAGAAGAAGGAACCTGTGGAAGTCCCACAACCCAACCCCATAGAACACCACCACTCTCATCCACAGCCGCACGCACATACACACCCACAGCCTCATCACCAGTCACACCCTCAACCGCATCCACATCCTCAGCAGACACCCACAGACGACGGCGACCACAAACACAAGAAAGACAAGAAAAAGAAAGAGAAACACAAACACAAAGACCGTGACAAGTCCAAGGATGAGAGAAAGAAACACAAGAAAGATAAAGATAAAGAAAAAGACAAAGAAAAGAAAGAACAACCGCCGCCAGCGCCGGAGACGGATGGCACGCTGAGGATAACGATACCCAGGGAAAAACTATCGTCTAGTCCAGGGCTCAAGATCAAGATACCAAAGGAGCGGTTGGCGGCGCCTCCTCCACCACCCAGCGGCCTCAAGATCAAGATCTCCAAGGAAGTGCTGGAGACATCAAGGAAGCGGGCCGCGGGCCTGCCGGAGGCTCCGCCGCACAAGCTGCCGCGTCACGACCCCCACAAGGTAGGTTGGCCCCTCCCACCCCCCTACAGGCCCCCGCTACCGTACTACGTGGTGGCCCCTCCGCCGCCGTTATACTACGGCGACTACTTCTACGGGATGTTCAGACCGCAGCCCCCGCAGCCTCCCCTACCACCGATGCCACCACCAGCCGTACCACCACCGCCGCCCGAATGAAGCTTAAAATCACATCGTAATATTATAATATGTGTCTGTATGTATACAAACATGTTTAGTGAGTAGATTGATTATACATTTATATATTATATTATAAAATAATTACCTCTTTCTTATTATCTATTTAACTTCTCTACTTGTATCACTAAATCTTTATATAATTCTTAATATTTATGTAACTTGTTATATTTTAATAGTTGTTGATATGAAGTTTTAAGTGTCTACAAATCATTTACTATGGAATGTATATACAAACAGACTCACTTAGTTTTGTATTGTGATGAGATGTAATATTTTCATATGGGTTATATATTTTCCTATACCTAGGTTATAAACATGTATGTACAAATTTTATTACATATGGGGGCCATAGATCACTTTTGTCCTATTTTCTAATGTTTCGATTAGTCTGTATAGATTATACATGTACTTTGGAGCTTTTCTACTGTGTTATCTGTGGCCTCAAATGTCTATGGTTGTTGCTTATTGTCTATGAGACTGCAGAATTATTATTATTAATCCTAAAGATATATTCTAGACAATGTTACATGTGTAAGTTTTGAAAACTAAATTTTATAATTATTTACATTATAAAGATACTTTAAAGTACACAGAGGAAATATTTATGTTTGAAAGAGAAACTTTTAAAGATATAAAAAGGAAAAACTATATATATAGTTAGATAAAATTATTTTTTGATACATTCATATATTAAACAGACAGCAGTGATACATGTTCTATGTAAAGTAAATCTAACGTGATTTTTTTAAATATAATTTTGACATATTTGTATATACAAATGAATATTTATTATCTTACTTACATAACATAGGAAAATGTTAGCTACAAGCTGTGTTTTAAACTGTCATTCCAATACATACATACATTTGTTACGTTTGATGGATACATTAAGATATATTAATATCACAAATGTATATAAAATGTAGTAGATTTTAATATAAGTAATAATTTTTATTTATAAATTTCTCTTCTGATCAACACATTACCATGTCAGCTTTAATTGTTATATAGTAGGTGTTTTTTTTTTGTTAGTTTAAAGTAAACGCTTTGCTCAAACAAAATATTGATACAGGGTGTCCATTCTCACATATTTGTAAATTCCTATGAAATTGTAATTGCTATTTTATGCTTAATCTACCTTTATAATAATATAAGTAATTTTTTTTTATACATGTTGTATATATGAACTAAATTGTGTCCTATCGTTTGTCTGTTGAGAATTCTAGCCGATCAATATCAGTAGTGGTGCCATTGCTTGTTACCATTTAACGTTTAGATACGATCTAGGAAATTCTCTTAAAGTACTTAAATTTTAATTAATCTAGGTTAAATTTTTTTTTTTTTTTTTTTTTTTGTATTTCTCTTATTTTTTTTTTTTGAAAGAGATTATACCTGCGAGTCCGTAGATACTGTAAATAAGAAACCTTGTTGGACGATATTTTAGCGGAAAAAAAAACCAATCGGGTAGAATAAAATGTTTTTTTTTTTTTTATTAATTAAACAGTCACACTGTGAATGAATTCGCTTTGTTTTTATTTATCACCAGTGACAATGTAAACATGTATACGTTTATCACTTTATGCTCTGCATGTGTAAGTTGTGTTTTGAGTTTTTTTTTTTTGTTTACACGGTTTCTATAACACCCGTTTTTTTATACATTATTTTTTTTCTATTACTTAGCTGTTAGTATCTATGGATGTTTGTCGAATTGATTGTTAATTTCTTTTTAACAGCTAAATAATAGAATGATAGTTATCGAGTGTGTATTTCGTGTCCTTTGGGGCTACATATGTTCCAAAATGGTGTAACGAAAAATGATTTTCTCTTACTGGGACGCAATTTACCATACATATCAGCTGGGTATCTCGCTTATGGTGGCGGGCGGTTCTACAGTTCGGGTTGCCTAAGAAAACCGGCAATCCCAGCTGTATAGCGGATTCTCTTAAAAAGATCGGTATTCACGTAACACACTAATAGTTTATGCAAGAATGTCAACACATTGTTGCACAGTCATAGGAACGTAGCCTCAAACGGGACGACGACACACAGTGCACTGAACGTGGATCGTATTACAGGTGGACGCCAACGGGCACGGCGGCAAGTGACAGCGCCTCGTGTGTCGACGTTCCCCGCCAACCGACCGCCTTGCGTCACCGCCAACGCATTTGACAGCTTTGGAATTTGACATTACACTTTTTTAATTTCGAAGTATGACGTAGCGTCAGCCCCGCCCGTCAGCCGGCTCTTCCGCCCGGCCGTGTTCCATTTTTGAATTTTCTAATGATTGTATTGCTAAGCTCGCGGCTATTTGTTTCGTATTTGGAATTATTTGAAAAGTTATTATGCGTGTTTTTTTTTTTTATTTATTGTCGAGCGCCGTTCGATGTCTAATTCCAAAGTAGGTTATAGTGGTGGATAATTAAGGTTACGGTCGTGATTTGGTTCACCGATCTCTAGATGTTATATTTAATCGGTTGTATCGGTTAACCAGAACACCGCTTCATCATGCCTGGGCGTTTAAGTGATGCCAACTGTCAAATTCATATCTGAATGTTGGTAAAAGTCCACACTATGTAAATACTGGGAGTGCTGCCAGCTCTTTGTATATATACAGTCCAAATTAGCCAAACGACTGATACATTATGATCCGCTTTGTATTTTTTTTTTGTTTCATTTCCTGTATACTTTGCTCTAACAGAAATGCTGCTCTGTTTGTGAATAGACATTATTTTTTTTTTAAATAGTTAAATGAGATTATATTGTTGTTAGTGTAAAAAGCAACTAGAACGCGATCGGTCTATTCAAAAATTACCTCATTTCTCCGCCGACAGCATTCTAGTGATAATTTTTTACACTAAAATCAAATGGCGCCATTTTCGCGCATCATGTCATAGCCTAGGGTATATATTTTTTTATAATACCATTATTGTTAGAGTAAAGTGTGTAAACATTAGCTCTAATACACGGAAGAGAATCAGTGATAACATTAAAAAGAGTTCCTCGTTAAATGCTTTTATAATATAACCCTTCGGAAACTATCGGATAAACTAACAGTACTAAACTGGCTTATACATACAGGTCACAAGCAAAACCTCTTTTGGCATAAACGCGACAGACGGGCGTGTTTTATTAAAAAAAAAAAACTACACACAAATCAACAAAGGAGGTTTTGCATGAATGTCTTAAAAAGCGTAAACGCGTAATCAATATGTTAGTAACTGGAAATGCCTTAAACCATTTAATTATAGCACAATACATTTTACTCGTAACAGTAACACACGAACGGAAAATAATCCAACAAGGAGTTCGGATTAAATGTAATCGTTGTGATAAAAATGATTAAATACAAAAAAAAATAATATTTAATGTAGCAATCGAGTTTTTTTAATATAATTAAGGTTTTTATTTTAAAGGTCACCGAAATTTGGTGACTGTTATATAGGGGGCCGGCTTTGCATATTTTTTTCACGTCTCTGGCTGGCCCAAGACTAAATTGGTATAGTTTTTTTTTTTTTATTTATATTAGTGGCTGTAAAGAATGACTGATGAACGATTTCAACGTGCATTCGATTCCATTCGTTCTTTGAGCGAATGGAATCGAATGTGCGCCGGAAACAGCTCATTGGTGGAAGGAGTCGTTCGAGTGCGAGCACGAACGAATGACCCCTCACCAGTCAAGGCGTTCCCGAACACGGGCGAACGAATGGCAAATTAGTTTATTATTTGTGACGATTCTTATGATACCTACGATTTAAATTAGGATAAGTACATTATGTTACGGGACAAAAAAAATATATAAGAAAAAATAAATAAATACCGTTCACCAGCGACGAACAAATGTTTTGACAAAACGTATCCGCTTTACAGACGTAGTTAGACAATTAAATGACGCGTACTAACAGACGCGACATTTATTTATATGGACATTTAATTCAATACTTTTTTTTAATATTAATATAATTCTGACGAATAAATAATGCACGCGTCTGTCCGGACGACCATTACAAGGACTTCGGATTCAAAGAAGTTGATATAAGTTACGATAGTTATTGTATAAGGTTGTAAATTTGTATAAAAATATTTAGTTACATTTGACGGAAGAGGTTTACATCTTGACCAGCGACGGGCCGTGTTCTTAACGATGTGATATAGGAGTGTGCCGCGGGTTCGTCTGTGTTCACCAAATAATAATTTATGTACGCTGAAAAGTATTATCAAATTAAACATATATATGATTATATATATTGATGATTATTTTTGCGGTCCATCGACCGAAGTATTCGGTTTAAAATAATTTTCTATATATTTTTTTTTAATGTCTTGAAATTGTCCGGTTCGGTTGGTTTTAAATTGAATACTTTGGTACTGTCATCGAAGCTGTTAGTCTAATGAGATCCCTTATTGAAAATAAACAAAACAAAATTGTTTTATACAACATGCTTGTAATGCTTTTTATTTTATTACCTTTTGTGTTTAAAGTTAATTACGATATTAAGAACAAACAATCTGCCCAGAACTGTCTGCTGGTTGAATGCCTAATTAGTTATTTAAAGAATGATAAAAACTGCAAATCAGACGTACTACATGACTTCAAGGGAACTATTATTATATACTAAAATAGTGGAGTGCATTAATACTATAGAGAACAAGTTTATTGAATTTGAAGCACGCCATTTTGTAACGAACGACAAATAAAATTAGAAACTTGGAATTATAAAGAAACCCACGTGATGTAACAAGACGAGTTATCAACGATTACTATATAAATACTACCTCTAGTATGTAGATCTTTTCAAGTCTTTCTATAGAAATGTCTATTACTATAAGCTATTTTGTCAGCATTATTATACAAAGCGACATCTAGTGGACAGTGGTTGGAACTATTTTTTAAATTAACTTATCTATGAAAGGACACTTTCAGAACCTAGATGGCGCTTTTTGCCTCTTACATTAAAAATATTTCGTAACTAGGTGTGCCCAGCATTTTTATCATTTTATTGGTATTTATTATTTTGTTCTATTTTGAAGGAAATTAAATGTACGTTCTTTGCTTTGAATTTCAATTTTTTCATGATACAGTAATGTTTTTATTATAATTTTGTTACGTAAACATAGTCGAGGAATAACATTATAGAACATCAATGGTGTTATAGCCATCGGTTGGAGTGAGAAATGGGTTTAAAATATATTGAGACTGGAGTCAACCGCTAACTTACAGACATCTAATTAGAATGTACTTACTTGTAAGTCTTAATTATAACTTAAAAATATATATTTTTATAAGTAAAACTGATTTTTCTTGCATCCTCCGCTTCACCAAACGAGATAATTATTTCACTTACACAACTCACCTGCAGTATAGTGGGCGTCAGGACGGGACAAGTTAGTATTAGACATTCAAACTAATTATTCAACTGTCGTCTTACTTACCACCTGCAATTAATTATAGTTATTCAAATCTAGTCTTTCATAATACACGATATAACATACATTGATGAATCCGCTAATATAACAACAAAAAACTCTTTATTATATCCACATTTTATTCTCAGGCGAAACGCTTACAAGTTACAATAATGGATAAAAATAAAATAATAATAATGTAATCGTCACAGACTGGTTATACGAAAAAAAATGTATTACATATATATTAAACAACGCTTTACTAACACCTTCAGAGTGCAGGTCATTGTATACAACGTATAATCTCAATCTTAACCCCATTGAACTTGTGGCTACTGATATTAAAACGATTTATCTACAAATCATATAGCTTCTTAGTTCGATAAGAAACTTTAATGCACCAGAGGATTGTTGTATTGAGTTTTCAATTGACAACAAAATAATTGACGAAAATATGAAGACGGTTATAATTAAAAGTTTCGGTTTTATATTTTTGTATAATGACAAACCTAAACCCTATAAAATATACATACATGTAAAAATTATATATATAATTAATATGTATTCTTTATTAGAAACTGACAACAGTTGAAAGTTATACTATCGTGAGATATATCTGTCCTCAACTACCTCGTGTGTGTCATGTATTTCATCGCTCAGAGACAGCAGAAGGTGACCATCTAAGCAAGCTGTTGACCGACGTTTGATCTATCGCTGAGTGAGAGATACACTTTTATAAGCTCTTTCACATTTTATATGAAAAAATTAAAAACGTTTTGATTAAAGATGTTATTATTTTAATTTTTCTTTGTCTCCAACAAGTAATCTGACCTTAGAGTAATTTCTGAAGATAACAGGTGGACGAGAATTTTTTAATAACAACTTAAATACGTTAAAGCTCAACAAACAAAAGTTAATTTTAAAGTAGAGCGGTTATAGTATAAATATTAATTTTATGTTGAAACAATGTCACTTCGATTATCAGACACTTTAATGGAATTTAGAAAATCACGTAACTGATCGTTGTTAAAACTTATATTCTCGTATTTGTTAAGTAAAACTAAGTTCTTTCTCTTGTCTGTCCGTGATCACGGCTGCTACAAACTTACCGAAACATCGGGTATATATAGTTTTGAAAATAATAAAAAAAAAATACGAAAATTATAAGTTTTATTTAAACGAATACCCTTAAAATTACGATCACAATTTTTATTTTTGTTGAAACTTGCAAATTTTTTTTTCGATAACAATTCGAGGTCGGGGGAATTCAAACACCGTGTAGAGTATCGGAAACAAAATATATATTTAAAAAAAAACAGTGTACATGGAATGTAAGAGACGACTTACAAAATATTTGGCAAAATTTATCGAAGTTTATTAGAACCATGGGACATCACTAAATTCAATGAGAGACGAGAGTCATAAACGGCTTTTGGTATCGCACCCTTTGTTACGAGGCCCATGTTTGTATGACGAACCAATTCACTGACAGTTTCCTA
This sequence comes from Danaus eresimus, assembly GCA_018231745.1. Classification (NCBI taxonomy): domain Eukaryota; kingdom Metazoa; phylum Arthropoda; class Insecta; order Lepidoptera; family Nymphalidae; genus Danaus; species Danaus eresimus. The sequence goes on from DVQP01002017.1 coordinate 13,219, forward strand.
GTTAACATCGTAAGTTTAAAACTCTTACTAGGGATGAAAAGAAGTTTTAACAGAGATTAAAACATGAAATATATTTTATATAGATATCAACAATATTAAACATCTGTCCATCGGAAACTTTCAAACAAATAGCATTAGAAAAATAATTAGTCAGTAATATAATTCTTTAGATTTTATCTATAGAAAAATAACATTATTATTTTAACATCAACTCGCTATGAAATTGAATTTATATATATAATAAATATTTTAAACGGTCAAATAATAATAATGAATAAATTAATATTTATAT